>VZTM01024974.1:83356-110452 GCA_013400555.1 Jacana jacana | reverse complement strand
TGAATCTGACATTTATCTTTTAAAATCTTTCAGTGCTGCTACTACGTTGCACCCGCTATGCTATAGTCATCACTAAATTTAATGACATGTATGATGCTTCTGGTGTACCCTGCACTCAACCAAGTAGGATTTACTTGGCATTCACTAGCTGTTTTTGTAGCATACACAATCCATTTGTAGCATGCACGATCCATTAGTTCACTTCCTTCACAAACTGTAGTCTTGCGTGACTTTGCTTTTTGGTATCTCAAAGATTTCTGGGATTTTTGTGTGGATGCTTCAATAAAATACAAAATCATAGGGATGTTGATTGGGAAAGACCTCTGAAAGTCATCTGGTCCAAACTCATTGCTGGTGAGAGCAGACCAAGACAGGGCTTGGTTATCTATCAGAGTCCCTGTGCTTGTGTTTTTGGCATCTACTCTCTGCAGCTAATGAGGCCAAGACCTCAATTCTTCCTTTGCTTATCAATTTGGCTATGAGACCAGGCTCAGAAACAGTGTTTATGCCAGTGATTGGAAACATTTAAACTTTTTAAGGAAGTTCAAAAGTTGACCCACAGGACTCCTAGGTTACCCCAGCCAAGGGCATGAGGCCTCATTAAGATGTCATTAGGAAGTAGACTCAAACCCTAGTACAAACTGCAACAGTACAGATAAACTTTACATTTTGATATATTGGAGAAAAAAACCCACAACAAACCCATGTTGTTTTGCAAATCAGATTTCATAGGATAGAAACCTAGAGCTGTGGACCGAAACAGAATGCAGTTTCCATCCTCTGCCATGAGCAGCTGGATCACAGGAGAGAATGGACAGGAGAGAAAGGAACAAAGAATTTGTACATATCACAGATTGTTATGTGGTTAGTGCAACTAGGAGAGCTAGAACCTACAGAAAACTTATAAACCTAATTTGCTGATTCTTACATGACATTTTTTCAGAAGATTCTTCCCATGTCTCAAACAAATTAAACCTGAACAATTAGGTATTTTTGATAGATCGAGAATTCTAACCAGAAGTAACTGAAGTTTGTTCAAGAAGTTTGTACAATGTTATTTTTTTAAAATGCTGAATCATGCATACAGCCTTGTCCACAAATGCTAGTGCTAAAAAGACCTGTTCAAAGAGATGTAGGTTTCAATGTCAAATGAATTGATACAAGCATGCATTAAAGTTAAGCAAATACAGTAGACATCACTATGAGAGGGACCAGAGTAGGACAGATAGTCTAAACATACTTTCTTCAATCTTTCTTGCTGTAAGTCCGAGTTAAAAACAATGATCAGAATTTAAATATGTATATCTTTTAGTCTAAAGGAATGAAATTGTCTATTACAGAATACGATATTATAATAGATTCTATAGTGTAACATTAGGAGCTGGTACTGGATTTCTCATTATTATGAACATTTTTATTGAGTGCTTTTCCAGTAAAAACTCTGCGGTGTCTAATCAGAGGCTTCACATTGCTTTTCTAATAGTAAACTGTACTCATTTGTAACAGTTCAAAAGCTCTTAGCGCTATGAGAACTTTCACAAAGGACCAAGAAGCTCTTAGATAAATAAAAAGGACTTGCAGGTCCTATATGCGAGGGAGATAACATGCATACAGTTTAAATCCTGCAGTGTCTGCATATAGTAGAATGATTTTGCTGCTTTTAGCAACAGGTTTCTAGCAAGTTTAAATATTACAGCTCTAACTTTAGTTGCCACTAGGGGGAGGTAAAATTCTCTCTCACTAACAAAACTAAGCACACTGTAACCCCCAGAACACATGTTTTTAAAAGTAACACTTTCATCACCCGAGGGATCACTTATGCATCTTCATTAATTACAGCGTAGCCATTTTGATGATGCTAATCATTGTGTAATTTTCACTTTCACCCGGGTAGGAAGATGTGATTTGTGATTCATTATTTATTTTTAAATTATCTAGTTTATATGTCCCTAGTTTACCACACTGGTTTAGCTTTTAGCAATAAAAGCTTTACTGTTAAAAGCCAATTAAGAAGATAACCATTTGGGTTGTTCATGTCAACTGCAGATAAATTTTACACTGACCTCAATTTATGTTATATCTGAGGAAGAATTGCACAGATCAGGTCAGAAATAAAATCTAACCAGAAATGTAAAAAAAACATTAAAAACTTAATTGTTGATTAAGAAAAAATAATATATTTCAATTCAAATAATTCCCTATTTTAGCTCCTAACTGCATTTTCCTTGCACATAACCCAAAAGAAATGCCTGATATCTTGTGACTTTTAAATGGCAGATATTTCCCCAGCAAAACAAAAGATGATAATCAAAGCCTACTGATATCTATGATAAAAACCCCAAGTGATATGCAAAAATCAGCTTCTCACCACATTTAATAATGATTTGACACAGACTGAAGGTTTAAAAATTATTGAAAAATTCAGTTTTTTCTTTCAATTTCTTAACAATTACTAAATGCAAACACTTTGCACCCTATAATTCTGTTGTGATATTTTTTTATTTCCCCTGATCCCAGCTCCTCTCAGTCCAAGATAAAAATATCATCTACAAACCCATACCTGTTCCAGCATTCCTTGGTGCACTGCCTGCTACTTAGAGACTAGTACTGCAACCACTACTCTAATAGCTGCATTTCTTTAAAGTTTTATAGTTTTTCTCGTTCATTAAAAAAATCATTCCTTTTCATTCCCTGGCAATAGTAACATTGAAGTTTCAAAATGTTTCAAGTATTCCAAAATTATTCCTTTAAAGCCCAGTCATCATAGCACTTACCTATACTAGCCATAGAAAGATCAACTTCCTCTTTTATATCTGAAATGTAATGACATGATGTTATTAGTAATTTTTGTTCCTAATGAAGTAACAATAAATACACAGTCCTTTCACTGTTATGGCAATATTTTAAAGTCTCTCTGTATATATTTATAAATGAAACTGTTAAAGGGAAACAAAGAAGAAATTCTATGTAGTTCAAATTTTACACAAGAAAAGAGTGAAGCCTTATAAAATAGGTCTGTATCTTAAGGATACGTTAGCAGATTCTGAAACTGTGGAGACTTAAAACTTATTTTTATTTTGAGCAGGTGGTCTGAGTAAGACAGAAATCATAAGAAATCTCATCTTGTGGCGCACACTGCAGTTTCCATGGCTGAAAACTGCATTGCCTGCTACCCAATAGACCTGCAATTACCATGTAAATCGTGTCATGTGAAGAGGGGATAAATGGGCAAGGCTGGTTAACATCAGGCAGTAGCAGCCCTGGAGGGGTACAGGCAGGAGCAAATGCTAGTCCCCTCTTGCTGTGGGTGGCAGGGTGCTGCAGGAGCCGGGCATTCTTCAGCTCCTGAGAATGAGGGTCTGCAAACCTCACAGCAAGGTAGGTCAGGAAGAGATTAGGGCTGTTGTGCAGAATATTCTGCAGCACAACAGCTATTAATCACCTGGGAGGGAAACGGTGATGAAAAGGTGAAAGCAATTTCAGGAAAGTGACTCTCATGGCAGAAAAATAAATCCATGAAACAAAACAAACCCAAGCAATAGTACATTCCCACCCAAACAAACCCAAGCAAGAGTACATTCCCATCTATTCTGAGAATGTGCATAAAACACTGTAAAAAAACTATTTGCATATAGCAAAGGCTCGTTAGCACTACACTTCATTAACCACACACTTCATAAATGAGGCAAATGCGATAGTACCACAGCGCATCTCAGAAAGAAAACCCTACAATAAAATGCACTGCAAAATTAACTGGTGAGACTGGTATACTTTCAAGCTGTATTATTGTGTCTTTACAGTGTGATCCTGAGAACCTGAGCTCCTGCCCCTGGAGGCACTTCTCTCTGCCTGATGCTCTCTCCCTGGGCTGTTAGCTTTTGTGAATCTCCCCACACAGTGTATACTAACCCTCCGAATTTCCCAGTCAATATTGTTATTATGACACCACAGACTCTTAAATCTAAACTACCAAGACAAAGCGTAAATATTGCAATGTAGCTTTGTTATGTCCCATATAATGCTTACAAACCCATAATCAGTAATTGTAGCTTTTTCATTTATTTATATAAAATAGCGTATTCTAATTTATCTCTTGTTTACTTAAATGCATAGGCCCAAAATAATTAAGGTAGCTCTCATGTGAGATCAGATGACTGCTTGTTTTGTTGCTGCTGTACCTTACATACCAAGAGGTGTTCGTTTTCCTTTTGAGGATTTCTTTGTTTTCTTTTCACCTTTCTGTTTCTTTGCTGAAGTTTTTGGACTTTTCAAGGAGGTCTTTCCGGATATAAGATTTTCTGACATTTTTTCAGATTTCTCTAGAGAAAGATACATGTCATCAATAAACTTTAAACAGACAATGGAATGCACCATTCATGAGTGAAAATTTGTTCCATGACTTTATGTAGTTTATCACTACAGTAATATTTTCATACACAGCCAAAGTTGTATTCCATAATTTTAAATCATAAACTGCTTTTTGATTTATGTAATTCAAATAGATCAAGATACTTCTGTTTAGGATGGTTAAGTATGGAAACTGATTATCCAAAACAGTGAAAGGCTAAATTAGGAGATGGGTTTCCCTTACAGAAAGGTAAGAACCTGAGCTACTGTGAAAAAAAGCACAGGTGAAAATTCTCTCTGTCAATATTTGTCCCAATGTCCTTAATTGTAAATCATTACTCAGCTGCACTAAGCCTTTCTGTGCTTTTCTATTTCCAGTTCATTTTTCAGGGTAGCTCTGTGGAGGGCAAACTTGGAAAGAAGTTGTATGCATAATTACCAACCACACAGCTGGAGACGATACTGTATAGAAGGCTACTCATTTTTCCTTTACTCTCCTTTTCCCCAATATCTAGAATGAGAACAGCAGCGTAGGAAAGGCTCAGTTCTATTGCAAAGAAGGAACTGTGATGCAGGCTGCCCGCTGCACAGGCCAGGCAGCACCACCACGTGGAAGGTACCCACTTAGCAGCCGACAGAACAACTACATCGGGATGGACCAAATTCTGTTAGGCAAAGTGCTGAAAATTGTTTGATGTTATTATTGAACAGCTAGTGGCATTCGACTGGGATAAGGATAATGGGACTCTTCGAGCTTTTTGTGTTTTCCGTGTTCCCACTTTTTTTTTTAAACTCTAAACTGATAAGGAGAGGGACCATTTTTTAAATGTCCACAAAGCACATACAGTATTTGGATGCTACTACAATTTTAACAGTATTAAGAGGAAAGCAGATGCACTTATAGGACAGAAAGAGATGGCACCTTAAAGAACAGTGTCATGACACAACTCTTTCTGATGGACTCTTGCAGGAGCTGCAGCCTGTCTGCTGGTACATGTGAACAGCCTGTTTACTGTCACGATGCTGAAAAGGTGAGTTTATAAAATAAATGTTCTCTCTTAAAACTTTCCCAATGAAAGGTCTAAATGTGAGCATCAAACATGTCGTGCCACGCGCATTTGCGTTTTCAGTGGGTATCCTGGCTTTGGGATGGTCAATCATTCCCAGACTGAGAAAAAGTGGGTTTCTGTTTTGTAACACAGTTCTCGAATGCTTCAGAAGCAACCAGTGTAATTTTAGCTTCAAATCTGAATTTTAGTTTGGAGATGGCCACTGATGGCAAGATATAGCTCATGGGTTATAGCCTGGTGGTATAGCTTGGGTTTGGGATCTATTGTAACTTCCCATGAATTGAAGGTAATTTTTGCTGTTGACTGTAATGGGAGCATTGTCTGACAATCTTATTACAGTTACATATTTTTCTGTTTTGCTCCAATCAAAATAGAAAATATATACTGTATAAATCTTTGGGTTCTGTTCTCTATCATACTGGATCTTGCAGATCTTGGTGACAAGCTGCATCCATGGGATAGTAGTACATTTCTCTGACATTTGATCATTATGACAAATATGGGCCCCTTCATTAATCCATCTGAAGAACTGTAGCAATTTAATCTGGTTGAGTAAAGAAGCTAATTTTCCCTTATTTAAAAATAAAATAATCTTGTGTATTTTACGTAAAATGTTGTCATCCATTTTTATAAATGGATTCTGTGACTAATCTAATTTGAAAGCAACCTTGATGCTTCTGAGACAGCCCTCCAAGACAGGAGGAGAGGACAACTGTTTTAGAAATTAGTTGAAGGACAATATGAACCATCTCATATATATTACAGTCACATTGTCTAACTTCACTGTTTCCTAATTATACACTGAAACAAAGCCAATTTGGAAATTTTGAGTTATATTTTCTGAGTAACCTAAACCCTAAGTCACACGAATAGAGGAAACACTGACAGGGCTGAGATAAGTCACATGTCTATGTTTAGTACAATAACTTGCAAGTAAAAACATCCCTTTTCCTTCAGCTGACTTACTTCAAGTATACTATACCTATAAAAACAGTTAAAACTTTTGAAAGTTGTCTCCCAGTAATGCAGTTACTGAAAGAATGAGGTGTAGAGGTACATGCAGCACTACACAGGTAAGGGCAGCGCTGCTGAAGGCAGTGTCGTTGATTCAGTGTATGTACATGCATATGTGAATACAAAAAGTATCCCTGTTTAAGGGTTGCAAACGAATACGGCAAACAAGAGTTCATGGTTCCATCTGTGATACACAGAACCTCACCAACTGGAAAACAGATAGAAAAGTACAAAGTAATTATCTCCTTTTACAATATCCCCAACACCCTATCACCTCTGCTCATTTGTCATCCTGGGAGCATATGATTGTCAGTGATTAGGAAACTTGTAAGGCCTCCAAAAAAACAAAGGCAAAACTTCTAAAAACTTTTCTGGAAGCATAATCAAGCCCATAGCCATTTGCAAAGTACTATGCAAAGTTGTTTTTCCAGGCTAGCAACCCACAGCTGCTCCCTGAAGGAAACCAGAAAGCACTGAAATAGGTACAGAAGAGCATTGTCAGTAGTTACCTCTTCGGGGGGTTGGCTGGTGGCCTTGTTTTTTTTTTCCACTCCTTAAGTTTTTACACAAAGTGCCAAATCCTGTCAAGTAAACCATGAAAAAATTAGAGGACTATCTGAAAATATGACCAAAAAAAGATATAATCTCTTTAATCTGTGCTTAGTTCCTGTCATTTTAGGGATAATTCCATATTGCTTATTTAGAAAGGACTCCAATATTCACGTGTCCAGAAATATACAAATACAAATTCATGATTCTATGACTGAAAAGAGAGATTGGTAACAGGATTTAAATTAACATAATTTTAAAAAATTGAGTGCAAGACCCTATAAAAAAGAATAGCTCTTGGAAATCAATTGTCATAAACATTGGCATGTATTTTATTCTTCAGAAGTAGAGAATGTATTATATTAAAATTTCATTAAATCTGTTCAGTCTAATTTTTCAGCAATTTTTCAGTGGAACACCCTTTTACATTATTTAATTGCTAAAGTTCAAGTAAATATTTGACAACTTTGACATTTTGTAGCCTCGTTTATTTATGGATGGCTATGATTTTTTGAACATTAGGCTCAAGAGAAAAAATAAGATCAGAGTGTTCTAATAATTTGATGTTATGAAACATTTACTGTTATAAATCAAATCCATGAAGTTGCTAGGTACTGCAAAAGGGGAAAGTTAATTACCTATCAGTACTACAAAAGATGCTGTCTGAATTGAGGACACAGAATGATTTATTAGTTGCCTAATTGAATGATTTAAGGTCAGGCCTGTGTGCATTACTAATTTAGCACTGTAATTTACTACAATTTGGAATGACAGAAGAATTGAGTGCACTTCCATTTAACAAAAGCACTACAAGGAAATTATCAAAAACGTGTCACTACAAAGGTAAAAATCACATTTCTGTCTGCAAACATTTAGGAACTTATTAATAACACCATCTGGAGAATGACTTGATCTCTCCAGAAATTCATATACGTTGTTCCCTTTTATTGAATTTATTCCACTTTGCTCTACACAAAGAGCAATTAATACAAACACCTGAAGTTTATATTCTTGATAATGCGTGTGCAAATTTGGACACAACTTCATTGTGTAAGTTGTAGGAAGTAAAGCTGAAGTTTTGGCAAATGCCAAATCATTTCAGCATATGAATAGTTCTATTTGAGTGTACCAGATTTCACACATACAACTTTTCATTAAATTAGGCTTACTTGAATTAACTGTAGATTTTGTTATTTGATAAAAGCCAGTAGAGGCACTTACTTGTTCTGGGATGATGAATACCATATGCGTAAAGTTAGTGTAAGAATTACTAAGAAAAGCATAGAGAACAAAACTGAAAATGCCATTAAAATACTGGATAATACTATGTTCTGTTTCTCCATTCAAAAAAGAAATAGAACTGGAAAGTATAACATGCATGGTTGAAGATATGGAACATGTTTTGTACTAGGAATAAGCTAAGATTCTTTTTAGCCAGGGTATGATAGAAGTTATTAAAATCATGAGAGGCACGGGGAAAGAGACCAGGGAATGATTATTCATGGTCTTTCATAATACAAGATCTGGCTGGCATCACATGAGCTTACCAACGGACAGACTGGAAACAAACAAAAGAAGTACAGAAGTATTTCATTACACAATAGGTAGTTGAATTATGGAGCATACTGCCTGTGGATGGGATGGCTGCCAGAACTGCACAATTTCAAAAAGTAATAGAGCAAACTGACAGACAAAAAATTGAGGGCTACTAGAAAATAATACCTCTAGTTATAGAAATAAAGCTGTAAATCCAAGACAAGAAGGTAGAAAGAGTGCAAGTATGGCCTTACTATAACCTGGCCTGGGCAGAACTTCTGGTGTGAGCCAGTACAGCTGGGCTACCCTATTACAATTTATGAACAACTTGATTGGCACTTCAATAGTTAATACATATGGTATTTAAGTTGCCACAACATGATTCTGTCAAGAAGCAAACAGTAGCATACGTTGCCTTGTTACGACTTTTGAACCAGAAATGTTAATTTGTAAAGGTTGACAAGAGATGTGACTTTATCTTTTCCTTTTTAATCACCACCTCATCTTTTAAACGTGAGAGCCAGGTTGGCAGAACAAGGTCGTCCTCTACGTCCAGGTGAGAGTTTGCAGCCGCCGGGATCTCTTTACCAGCAACCCCTCCACCCTCGGGGGCCCGCCGGGTCCTTCCCCTCCCACAGGCCCGCGGGCAGGGTACGCGGTGAGAGGGGTGGCCTCGGTCGCACGGAGCAGGCCCCGGGCTCCGTGCCGCAGCCTCGGCCTGGCAAAACGGGCATCCCCTGGCCGCTGCTGCCCTTGCTCTCGAGTCTGTAATAATTCACCCGTCTCCACTGGCAGAGCGGGGCCGATTCCTCTCGTTGCCATGTCCCCTTCGCCCCCGGCCGCCCCTACCTGCGCGGCACCGGCCCACCGCGTCCCTGGCGCTGCGCGGTTGTCACGGCAACGGGGCTGGCCAGGATTGGCTCTTCCGACAGGCAATCAGCCCTCCGCGTTTCAAACCCGCCCCCGTCAGGGGAAGCCGCTATTGGAGGATTGCGCTGCTCAGATAAAAACTACACATCCCAGCATGTTGTGCGCGGAAAGTTCGCTGCCGCCTGGGGTAGAGGGGAGCAGAGCATCATGGGGTCTGTAGGTGGTTGCCTGTGGCAGCTCCCTCTGCTGACACGCACGTCCCGCCCCAGCATCTCCTCGCCGTGAGCTACCAGGGGGGTGATTCCAGCTGGGGAGGAGGTTGAGGTAATTCGGTGCGGTTTGGTGATAGGAACATTTGCGTTCCGCATCTTTCGTATTTTTTTATGCAGAAAAATGATTTATTTTGCTCTGCTGCAGTGTAAACCAGAGAAGTCCTGGAGCATCTTCCCACCCGTTTTATGGAGTGCCCAGTGCCGGTCCTCCAAGAACCACCCACCCTCCTCACGGCAGGCAGGAGGCATCCTTACTCTCTTCCGTTTCTCTTTCTGCAGCCAGAAGTTCCCTCTCTTAAAATGTCTGCTGCTCTCCTTGGGTTTGCCCTGTCTTTTGTTGTTGTTGTTGTTGTTAACCTTGTCTTTTACCTTCTCTTCTTATACCAGTGCTCAATGGGTACTTGCAGCACGAATTAGGCAGCTGGTGGCAGGGTGCAGTTACTATCACCCGGGCTTTATCCCAGGCCATCCCTCCCTCCCTCCCTCCCTTCAGGCAGCGACACCAAAGCCATCATTTCCGCAGTGCGGCGAAACTCGCTCCAGACCCAGGAGACGAGACCCGTTTCTTTGAAGTCCAGTTAATAACTTTAATCTCTTAGTTTCATGTCAGTGGAGTGACCTATGGCATCAGTCATGCCATTTAGTTTGCTGTACGGCTGGCTGCCCTCCCTAACTACGATTCTGTGACCAGAGAGGGTTTTTTTATTAGAGATGGGACACAGCTAATTATAACATAAGCGTCACCTTTTTTCCTCCTGATGCAGAAGCCCAAGCTAATAAATCTGGAGATGGCACTGCCACGCTACAGAAAGCACCTACAGCCGAGGGAGCTGTTAGTCACGCCCGGCAGGAGGGAAATGTGAAGCAGGAGGTGACAGAGCCCGGCCCGGCCAAGCACAGCCCCCGAGGTCCCCGGAGCCCCCCCAGTCCTGTTCCTGCGGAGCGGCGGGCTGGCGGCGGGTTGCGGGCTCCTCGCTCCCAGGGCTGCGCCAGCCCCGCTGCCTGTCCGGGCATGGAGAGACAGGACCTTAGCGGCGGTACCGTGTCCCGGCTGGCAGGTACGCTGAAGCCTTTTCTTTAAAGCACGAAGGGTGTAGCGGGGTGGGGTGTGTGCGCTGCGGGCCTCCAGCTTTGGGCTTTTGGGTAAATCAGCGCCCGGCTGGGTCAGGGAGCCGCCGCGCTCGGCCGGGGATGCGGGCGAGGCCGGTGGCAGCGGCTCCCGGGGAATCTCCGGTGGGGGAGGAAAGCCCGGCGGCCGTCCCCTCCGCCACCTGAGAGGCTGTGCAAGCCCGACGTGTGTGTGTTAACCGCTCGTAATGGCTAGGAAAGGGGCTGCAGCGGGCAGCTACCGCAGGGGACCGAAGGGACCGGCTGCTGCAGGCGCTGGTTGCGGTGACACCCGCAGCTGCGGAGCCCCCGCTGCCTCTGCGCAGGTTAAGGAAAGCATTCTGCCTGCGTGTGATAGTCGTCTGGAACATCTTCTCAAGCCGGTGCCGTGAGGTCAAGAAGTTTTTTGATCGTGTGTTTGGGTTTTTTGTTTGTTTGTTTGTTTTTGATTTGTTTTAACTCAAACGCCAACATTGCTAGGAACATTGCAGTATCAGAGTAGGGCTTAGCTTAGAGATGACTGATCAGCTGTAAGAAAGATGAGTGGAAACGGTGGCAGACTGTATGCCATAGGACAATGGAAGTCTGATAAAACAGGAGCCAAATTTTTATTTAAGACTGTTTATGGGCCTATTCTTAGTATTAAAACTGCTGATTCAAAACTTTTATTGCCCTCTCTGACAGCTGGGGAAATTGAAGGTATTGCACGGTGTCTGAAAACAGACTTGTGTTCTGGTGTGTGCAATGGCAGCTTGAGGAGAGTGGATATGATCTATGCATTTTTTTAAAAATTAATCTTGTTGATGACGTTTTTTTAAAGTTATATAAGAAAGTTTTAAATCTAAGTTAAAAACATGTCAAATATGGCACATTTTATATTTATTCACAACCTAGGCTGTCCCCTCTGTTCCCAATGTCAGCACTCTTTTATCTAAAATAACTGTTTCTGGCTACCTCCGACGTACTTTATAAAGAATTTATAAAATGTTTAGAAGTCAGTAGAGTTACTAACAGATGAACATCTAAATGTGTTGAATGCTATAGAAAGTAATGTCTAAGACTGCGTTTATGAGCTTCTCTTCTAATCTCTCCCCTCTTACTCATCTAAAACATGAGCCTCCTCGGTTAATCTCGATGCTTGAATACAATTACCTTTTGATCTTTTCGTCTGGTTCATGATCACCATTGTTTTGCGTTCAGTCTTTTATAGCTGAAGAAATAGATATTATCTTGCTAAATGACAAGTTAATGCACTCAGGTAATTTATCTGAATTGCAATCTGGCACTGTGGGACCATTTCCAAGAACGAACGATGCTAATACTAACGTCTAAGAAAAATGCTGTCTGTCTTGAAAGTTCCACTTCTGTTAAGGACTGGACAGCAGGCTGACAGAAGGGGAAAATACTGGCTACAGAACTAGGTAAGTTTTCCAGAAGAGTGAATGCTCATGAGAAGCTTTTGATACTCTTCTGGACACAGGAGGAAATGAGTCAGGATGTCTTGCATACATGATGTTGCTGGCAAGGGAGAGAGGAAGCAAGTTTTCAACAAGTGAGTCCATATGAAATAAATGAAATAAATATCCTGGCAGCCTATCTGCAAATTTAACAGCTTGCTCAAACTTCTCTTTGTATTCTGCAGAACATGTGCAATATTATGAGGAAGGTCTTAAATTCAGTGTAATGTGTAAGTGCCTTTCACAAGAAGGTAAACATCTTTGGAGTCCAGGTTGTCTGTGCAGACTGATCTGATGCTACTGTATTCGTGCTTGCATGTTTTCCGGCTGACATGGAGTTCTTTTTATTTCAGAAATGGAAAATCCTGAAGTGACTGTGAGCAGCTGCAGTGCTCATGAAGAAGAAAATCTTTGCAGCTACAAACGACACCTGTCAGTATCACAGGAGGGGCTTTTGGAAGACCAGCTTAGAAGGAAGTTAAAATTCTTCTTCATGAACCCATGTGAGAAATTCTGGGCCCGGGGCAGGAAACCTTGGAAACTTGGGATTCAGCTACTCAAAATAGCAATGGTTACTATCCAGGTGAGTAACTAGGGAAGCAGGGCTTCTTCTTAGCCCATGGGAATTCAAATAAGCAGTGCAGGTGACAAATGCTATTCTTGGTGTGCTGCAGAGACAGGGAGAGGGTAGCCTGCAAACCTATCTTAGTTTTATATGTAGCTTGAATCTCAGATGGCATAATTTTCTCCTAAAACTGTTGACTGACAGATATCTTTCCTAATATAAAATGAATAATGTTAATGAGATAAAATGAACCATGTTTAAGGGTTGTACTTTACTTTCTCTTTACTTTTTCTTTTCCTTTTCCCCGAATGGATGGCATCCTTATACATCTCAATACCTTCCTCACTCCAAATGTGTTTGTGTGGAAGAGAAGGAACAGTTGCTTATGTTTCAATATCACAGAAATAAGAATTGAAATTGGTAGCTTTTTTATGATGTTTGTTTATGCCTTGCATACAGGGTACAAACTCTTGTACTGAAAAAAGCCAGAAATTTTGCTCTGCTCTGCCTCTCACCCAGCCTTGCACCATAGATTTCATAAAATGCCTTTATGTTGAACCTAAAATGCACCTGTTTGTCTCAAAGTTCTGTGGTTAAGGTGGAAGGAGGTCTTTCATAACATCTTTTTAACACCTCAGATGATGATCTTTCAGAATTGCCCATGTGTGATCTACATTTATAGTGGTGTCAGTGCTATAACAATAGAAGCATGGAGAATGTTTTCCATGGTTCTATGAATGATGGGACAAACTGCATGAATAATAATTTCTTTTGCTATACATCTGGCAGTATGCTTGTATCCATTACTTACCACTTTAATTTGAAATGTATCCTCATCCTTTGAATGTCTTATGTCCCACTTTGCAATTGAAAATACAATTTAATAGTGGAAAAACCTAAACAAGAAAGAAACTAATGCTGATTTGGCCTTTTTAGAGAAAACCTGCCAGTAGTAATTCAATCTCAGCAGTGTTGATTTGCTGGTGTATTCCTGTGTGTCCAGCATGTTGAGCTTGCCCACAGATCATTTTAGCATCTTTGTAACTGAGTTGCCCTTATCAAAGCCTACATATCCAGTCTGGATCATGGCCATAAAACTAATCTGTAGACTACTGATTCAGACTTATCTCTGATGAGTTTCTTCACAATACTCCTGACACTAGATTTGAAACAATAGTCACTAAAGAGAACCGTGACCTCCTACAAACAATGCATCACATTCTTCTAGAAACCTTTTCCAGCCTGGGTAGTAGTGAGCAGGGTTTTTATGCTAACTTTTCATGATCAATTGCAAAATATGTTTCTTAACAGCTTCAGAGGTTATCCTCTTACAAACACAGTTTTGATCAGTTATTCTCAAAGCACCTTTCACCCAAACCTGAGGGAGGGATGTTTGTTTTTCTGAGTTGTCCTCAATTTGCTTTTTCTGCACTGGAGTAAGGACTTCAAAGTTGGGTCTGGTTAAGTCCTGTCCTGCCTTTTTGGCTGAGGTACACTGATATTCCCCAAGGCAAGTCATATTAATGTCAAGCTGAACTGACAAAGCACGCGTAACAGTATATGGGCAGCTTGAATTTGAGATGGTGTCCTTTTCATTGTAAAAATGTGAGTCCTTGGCCAAGATGCTGGTAAACATGTTAAAGGAACATTCTTGAACTCCTTTTTTACCTGAAGTTAAGCTTTCTTTTGACCGGCTGTGAAATGGAGCAGCCTGCATTGTATGTGCCATGTCTACCACTGTGGTGAAGGAGTGGCTGTTTGCCAGAAAGGATTCACATGTTAGTCTTTGAACAGGAAATATGAATGTCTTTTTCAGCTGGTGGTTTTTGGATTGAGCAATCAAATGGTGGTTGCCTTCAAAGAAGAGAACACTGTTGCATTCAAACATCTCTTCTTGAAAGGATACATGGACAGAATGGATGATACCTATGCTGTATACACACAGACAGATGTCTATGACCAGATATTCTTTGCAATAAACCAGGTAAGGATTGTTACTGCCTCATATACAGTACACAGGCTCTTTACTGAGTACCTTTTCTTCTTCCACCTTCCCCGATGGTGTCTGAAACTGAACTTCTGTGCCAATTGCTTAAGACTAGAATATTGACTTGTTCAGGTTTTCTGTCATTGCCAGAGCATTGTACTTGTGGCAACATCCTTAAAGGTAATCAATGAACTAACTCTGCACTAAAATGTAGGCCTCAGATCTGAGCCAGAATGCTTTGCAAACAAGAAATTAGGCTTTCTAGTAAGGATTGTAAAAAGAAAAAAAGAACAGGCAAAAAGATACAAATATCTAAATCCTGCACTTACTGTTTTTATCACATACCTTAAAGCATTTGAGGACTCAGCTGTTGTGTGGTGTAGGTTTCCAAGTGCTTTAGGTGACCACTGAAATAATAAAAAAAAGAAAGATGGGCTATGGTGCAGATCCAAACACTTTTGGTTTGTGGTGTTTTTTCTCAGAGACTAATAGTTTTAGTGCTAAGTCAGTTTGTCTGTTCGTTCTAAACTTTAGTACTTGCAACTGCCCAACATTTCTGTTGGAAACCATGCTTATGAGGAGAAGGGAGCAGAAGAGACAGCTTTGGCTGTGTGTCAGCAGTTCTACAAGCGAGGATCCATCTGTCCTGGAAATGACACCTTTGACATAGACCCAGAGATTGTGACTGGTAATGAACCTAATCTATTGTATCAGTTCTTTGGGAGGAGGGACCCTGAATTTATTACTTCTTATAAATATCCAGTATTGTATAGTCCTATCAAATGATCTATACTGAGCCTACCACCAGCCAAAACTGGCAACTCTGTAATGGACCTCTATCCCTTACCTCCAAGGTAACAGTCCTTTATGTCTACTGCCACAGAAAAAGTAATCAGCCGTTAGCACTGACCATCTAACACAAGTATTTCAGGCTAATTTCAGAAGCCTTCCCTATGAATTCATGATTAAGAACTTGGCTGGTTCAGGGAAGCCAACGTATTTGTCAGCTATCTTCCCAAATGACTCCTTGCTTAAGCAGGCTATCTTGCCTGGTGTAGCCAACAGCTCTTTCCAGTCTCAGGAGTGGGAAAGGCAGATTACAGTTAAAGGGCATGATAACCCATGAGATGTTGTTGTGAGTGCTTATCCATTGCAGACTGCTTGTACATCGAGCCAATGACGCCGTTAGACAACACAACAGTGGGAAAGCACAATTTGAATTTGACTCTGGATTTCCACAGGTGAGGAGGAGTCAGCACCTCCTGTATTGGGGTATTCAGGCATGTTCCCTGTGAAAAACTAATACAAAGCTCTCTTGCAGACTGGTGACGGTGCAGCTCATGTTCAATCTGAAGGCAATCAACCTCCAGACTGTTCGTCACCACGAGCTCCCTGACTGTTATGATTTCACTCTGACGGTACGCGGAAGCCTGACACGTGTCTTTTTGCTCAAAACAAGAAGTCGTTCTTGCTGGTTTACCATGCACAGTCAGTATAGATGCCTTTTGAAGACTGTTGGGCACCATTGGCTGGTCCCCAATAGCAACTGGATTACTCTGTCATGACTTAGTGTACCCCATAAATACCACCAGTTATTTATAAGTGGTGGGAGGTTAAGCTTTGAGTCCTCATGATGTGGTCCTGAAGCACTTGCTTGGTTTATGGCCTTTTGTGCTCTAATCCATCTGAAGTATAATGAAAGCATAACCCCCTTCTCTTTAGAGAGCTGCTGCTAGGAAAAGGTTTTTTTTTCAGATCATAGAGGCCGTAGCTTAAAGGAATTTCAGCTAATAGCTAGTTGATCAAGCGATGCGTTGCAAGTATATGGTTCACTAGGCCTGTCTTTCACTTTGACAGCATTTATTTGCATAAACTGAAATTACCTTAAGCTTAAACAAGTTTTGTAACTTCTTCACTAGGAGAATTACTCTGAATCATTATGCAAGCTTAGCCATAGTGTGCTATGTATGTTATGGTTTAAGTTTAAAAAGACGTGCTTCTTTATTTTTTTCCTTTTGTTAATACAGATAGTATTTGATAATAAAGCACACAGTGGAAGAATTAAAATAAGTCTAGACAACGACATAGCAATCAGGGAATGTAAAGACTGGCATGTTTCTGGATCAAGTAAGTGACATAAATGTGTTCAAATTTTCACATTACAGTTTTGCCACAGTAGCACAATGTTTGTTAACCTTTTTCTTTATTAAAAGATGAGGTTCTATTGACATACTTTCTCTAGTGGGTGTGCTCTACATCCTAATTTTCTAAGGAATTGCTGTTCTTCAACCTCTGATCTGAAATCCTGGGAACTCAGCCACACCATTCCTTTCCTGAGCAGTTCTCAAACCTTGCATCATTGATACTGTCAAACCAAAATTTTTCCACACTTTGGCTACTGAACTCATGCTGCTCATTGCTTAAGGGAGGGCTGTGAACTCTTCTTCTAGCACCAAGCAACAAAAGGACACATGATAGTGGTGGAAAGTTGAAACTGATTCACTCTTATTTCAGGACTTAGCAGCAGGAAAGATAAGGAAGCACCGTTGCTAAGGCTTGCTAGAGTGGAAGGGCTAGAAACACTTACCGCTGCTTAAATGTTGTTTGGCATGTATTTAGGTGTAACTGAGATGCACAGTATGGTCAAATAATCCATCTTAAATAGTTACTCACAAGAGCACCCTTTGTTGGCAGGTATTGAGTCTGTTCAAAACATTCTGAGGTATTTTTAAATTTTGATTCGTTTTGGGTTTTTTTAAGATCCAGGTTGGAATTAATTTGGGGAATTTAATGAAATGCAACGCAGAGTACAAAACACACCACTCATGTAAATGCTTTATCAACTAGCTTTGCTAGCTGCTCTAAGTGCACACCAGATGGCATGCTACCTCTAACAGATAGCTAGTGCAGCAGTACCAGAAAGTTTTGATACCAGGCCTCTGTAACGATCCACATTTGATAACCAAATAGATTGTCTCTATAACAGTTTTCAAAATAATCTCCTGGGGCACCCTGCATTATTTTCTGAAAGCCAAGGAAAAACACAAAGTTAATGATTGCAACTGAACAATAACAAGTTCTTGCTGTTCTGGACTATGCTACAAAACCAACTTAAACGGTGACAGTACATGTGTTAGTAGCTTTGGTATAAGCAAGACATAGGTGCACTTTTTCTCAGTAGTGCACTTTGTGAAGTCAACTAGAACTTCAGTATGCCATTTTGGAGAATTGTTGCATCTTCTTGCAAATATAGCATTAATTTGTTTCAATTTTTTTTTCCCAAAGAATCACCCTTTTAGCATTAAAAATCTAACCCTTATACTGTCTCATCTAGTTTCAGCTGTATAATAAGTATAAAGAACAAAAGAGGTTTAGTGGTAAATTTGGTGGAAAATTTGACCGTAGTTGATGAAGATGTTGAATTTTAGTAGCATAAGAATTTAAGAACTCATGTCTGGCTCAATGGTGGTCTTGGCTAGCTGAGCAGCAGTTCAAATTATCTGCACTGCTCTTGGACAGAAAACATCTCTAATAGTCAAATACCGGTCTGTAAGAGAAAATACATAGTGTAAAGTTCCTGTGGTTTCTCCTTTTTTTGACAAATTCTCCAAAGTCACTCCAAAGGCCATTCCAGTACTTGTAAAATGGCCAACTCACAACTCTAATTCTACAAGGCTGTAAGAAGCACGCATGCTCTTGTATATTTCTGATGTGGTGGTATCTGTCTTCCTAAATTAACTGAAGTGGTATCTGTAGTGCAGATGCACTTGTGTCTCTTATGAAAACATGTCAGATAAACTTTTGTGTTTAAAATGTGAAGGTTTTTCTTAATTGAGTTATATAAATGTAGTTAACATCAAAACTTGATTCTCACCTCAATACCCAAGATAGTCAATAAGATGAAATGCATCTGATTACAAATATGTACATTTTTGCTCTTGCAGTACAGAAGAACACTCATTACATGATGATCTTTGATGCTTTTGTTATATTGACTTGTCTGGCCTCATTGATCCTTTGCACACGATCAGTGGTTAAAGGAATTCGGCTCCAAAGGGTGGGTATAACTCTTTCCTCAGAATGTCTTAATGTCCTGTGTTAAGTCTAATTAATTTTTTTCTTTCCTCCTTTCCTCTAGGAATTTGTAAGCTTTTTCCTATATTATTATAAGAAAAAAGTATCTTTCAGTGATCAAATGGAATTTGTCAATGGATGGTACATCCTGATTATGGTCAGCGATGTCTTGACTATTGTTGGATCAACTCTAAAGATGGAGATACAAGCCAAGGTAAGCTTTGTACACTGTCAGGTGAATGCAAAACTGATTGTTTCTGCCCCAGCTAGGTTTAAATCTCTCTGAGGACTTTAGGATGCCTATATTTGATTCTGAGTGGCATGACATTTTCAAACTCTATCTTCTCCTCTGCAATTGCAACTGAGATGTATTGTTAAGTCTAATTAAATTTAAAAACTCCAGATAACACTAGATACTATAGTTTGAATCATATTTGCTCCTTTGTGACTTCCAAGGGATAAAATTAACTTAATCTCTGAAAGTTTACATTTGTTGGCTTACTTTCTTCCCCATTTAGGATCACTTCTGTTTGCTTATTGTTTTCTGATTTTTAAAAATTTAGCATTTAACTTTCTGTCCCTATTCAACAAGTATTTAACCAGCACTGAGACCCTCTCCTTAAACATCACTCTGCTGCTTTCTCAGCTCTGGCTTCCAGCATGTACATGAGTCAGCCACAGCCAGGCACTAGACCTTCAATTTCTAAAATAAACTTGATATAGAAAAAAAAATCTTTTAAAAACATTATGTGCAGGCAGAATTAGGGAAGAAAAAATATTACACTATGCTATCCTGAAGCACTCTAATATTCAGATAATTTTGTTCTTCACCAAGTCTGTAGCAGACTTTGAAGTGTGACATTGCAACACAACAGACTTTGGATGATAGTGATGAAAGGATGGGTCTGCAATCCATCTGGTGACAGCTTGATGATCATAAACACCCTGTACAAATTGCCCTGTCTTACCTTAGGTACTATAAACTTAGGAGTAGAAAGAAGCTATGAGGAAGTTGGCTAAGATAAGAGACAACTCTGTCCTGCTTTGGGGAAAGCGACGATGAGAACGGATTAGAGTAAGATCTTGCATTTGGGATTCCAACATTTTATATATAAAAATACATCTGTTTATACATATTCCTTTTCTAAGAGTATTTTACTAAAATTCTTCTCTACAGCTACATTTCACTTCATTTTCCAAGCCTTGTGGACTGTAATAGCAAGATCTTTTTCTATGTCAGTGTGTGAAAGTTAATGGCTGAATAATGAGCTCACATTAAAGTAGTCTAAATATTTTTTTTTGTCTAGCTGTAAATGAATTATGCTAATATAAAATATTACCCAACTCTTAGAGGAATAAAACCAGAAAATAGTGAAATCTTCTAATTCAAGTAAACTGCCATGATTCATTTCAGAGAAGAGCTGCTGTTGAGGGAACAAGGTATATGCTAATTTGGACGAACACAGGCCAGTATGTATAGGTGGAAAAAAAAACAGTGAAGTGCCATAAAATATAAATGAAGTCTGGTTAGAATTAATTAGAAGCTAATTAGTCTTCTCCTTGATAACTTTCTACACCTCACACTTCCTGGCTACCTAACAAGATCCTCCTTAGTACCTATCTGAGCTCTGCATGAGTCATGCTATTTTTAAAAAAAAACTGCTTTACTGTGTACTGGAAGAACCTTCTTTGGTCTGTGGTTCCAAAGTCACATCTACTTTGGGATGCAATGGAGACATTGCCAAGCTGCTCCGGGGAATCTCTTGATGCAGATTCCAGAAGCAGTTACCACAGGTCTGGAAGCAGCATAAAGACGTTTGCAGTACCACTGGGCAGCCAGGTACAGAGGGAGCGTCTCTGCACCTGCAGTGCAGCTGCCCTCTTGGCCTTGCAAATGAAGCTTGTCTTGTCAGAATCTGTTTTACACACGGACATATGTAAAGGCACGTGAAATGAGTTACACTTGAAAGTGCCCTTGCTCTTGGGTAGGATTTCTGCTCTCTAGTGCACTCTCCCTAAAGTAAACTAACTTTTAATGGGAGAGATTGCCAAGGAGAACAATGTTTCTTAACAGATCTTTGCAGTAATGAAAGTTAAAATTCAGAACCTGTCAGTTGTTATAATACTTGATATTTTTTTCTTTCTTCTTTTTTCTTTTTTTGGTCTTCTTTTTTTTTTTCAGAGCCTGACAAGTTATGATGTCTGTAGCATACTCCTAGGAACATCCACTATGCTTGTGTGGCTTGGAGTCATTCGCTACCTAGGTTTCTTTCAGAAGTATAATGTAAGGATCTCCTGGGATCTTCGTGCTGTTGGTATTTATTCTGTTTGTTGCTATTAGAGGGCTGGAAGAAATGCCTGGTTGGATTCTAACTGTTCGCATTGCTTTGTGCAGCTTCTCATCCTAACGCTGCGAGCAGCATTACCCAACGTAATGAGGTTCTGCTGTTGTGCTGCTATGATCTACCTGGGATATTGTTTCTGTGGATGGATTGTACTGGGACCATATCATGTGAAGGTAAGACACTAAACATGAAAAAAAGACAACCTGCACAACTGCATAAATTTCAAACAAATGAGAGATCACTACTGTTGTCTTCTAAGTTTCCGTGTCAAGGCTTCCCTTAATATAAAAATAGTGCATCTTCAACATGATGCTGCTCTGTTTGAGGAGTCTGGCTTTCATGACTCAATCAGACTTTCCTCAAGTTATGAAAGCTCCGAGTCAGAAGTGGAAGCTGCTGTTGTGACTCCCTGTCACATGCTAGTATTCTGAGAAATGATTTTCATCAGACTAAAGCTGTGGAGACTTTGTCCGTATCCCATTTAAAAGTGAAATTGGTTTACCTGAATTGAATGTGTTTGTGTACCAGAGGTAACAAACTTTGCTCATTTCTCAAATGTTTTACTGTTTGCACCTTGTCCTATCCAGGGCATATACAAAGAGATGCGAGGCAGCCAGTCATCAGCTGTGTATCTTCTTTGTGTTATGTACAGTCTTTGGATCCAAAAAAGCATCAATGGATGTCCTTGTCTTCTTCCCTCCTCCTAGTTTCGCTCTCTGAACATGGTTTCCGAATGCCTTTTTTCATTGATCAATGGAGACGACATGTTTGCCACCTTTGCAAAAATGCAGCAGAAAAGTTACTTGGTTTGGTTATTCAGTAGGATCTACCTCTACTCCTTCATCAGTCTGTTCATCTATATGGTGCTGAGTCTCTTCATTGCACTTATTACAGATACGTATGAAACTGTCTCTGTAAGTGTGGACTCTTACTCTTTACTTGGAATAAAAGTGCAAGATGGGTGCTATCATGACTATCATCTCCCTTAGTATTTTGACTTGCAGTGCATACTGATTTAAAGAATAAATATAATGGCTACCTTTTGAGGGTGCAGAGTAATGTTGAGAGGTATTTTAATCTCTCCCTACTTCAGTTTTTTTACAAGCCTATCTGATTTCCTGCTCCAATGGAATCCAATAAATATCTACTAAAAAGCAGTCATTTTATATTTGGTTCTGCAAACCTTCTAATTTTAGATGAGCAATTTCTGAAAAGTGGTCTGGGGAGGATTTGGGTTATTGTATGCTTTAGCCTTGTTCGAGGTTTAACTAAGTATCGATTTTCAGCACTACCAGCAAGATGGCTTTCCGGAGACAGAACTTCACAGATTTATATCACAGTGCAAAGACTCACCCAACTCTGGCAGGTACAGGTTAGAGGAGGAGAGTTCTGCATCTCTCTTTTGTTGCTGTAATGGTATGTACCGGTTTTAAAATTACACACCCACCCACCTCCACCCCTCAATAATCCCAAACTATTTCTAGTGCTCTATAATGGAGCACTTTCGTGAAATGTCTGCGGAGAACAAACTCCTTAGTGAGTGAGAGAACTTTTAAATGAAGAATCATTTAAGGCATGAAAGATAGCACAGAAAGTTAGATAATATACAGTAACTTGATAGCCCAGTATGCCTAGTGCGCAAGCAGTAACGTTTACCGTACTCACTGCAATAGACAGGACTTACAGAACTCATTCAGTATTTTCTTACCCGCTTTCTAATGATGCCTTCTGTAATAAGGTGTCCTAGCTTAAATGGCAGCAGGCCTGAAACTTGGGGAGAAAATGGGCTTACCAAGGTTTTAAGACAGCATGCAGTTTAAGATACTATTACAGCACTTGGAAAAGCGTTGCCTAACTACCACTGTGGAGAGCTTAATGCTCCATTTACTTTAAGTTTTGTTTCTTTAGGAATACTGATTGCAGGATACATGGTTTATGTTTAACCTTGCTGGCAGTAACTCTGAGCCTTGCTTGCTGAAGGGTCCCTTGGTGCAGGAGCCTTAAAATATTTCCAGCTTGATTAAAAAGATCAAAGGCGTTTGCTGCTCCTTAGTATGGGGCTTTTCTGCTGTGCTACATCATTAAATGCCAGATAGAATATATTTATGAAGGGGAGCAGATAGGGAAATACTTGGGAGCAGGGAGACAACAAAGCCCATGGTGAGCCAGTGCAGAGCAGAGAGACACTGTTCTGACGGAGTGCCTTACTTGATATGGAAGAGTGGGATCAAGCAGAGCAGGACATCTTGCTCCTGGGTAAAGGCCACAGAAATGTTAATATTTCCTTTTCTGCACACTCCTCTCTGTTTAAGTAGGCAAGAAACCCAATGCAAGGCAGGACAGGGCGGGGATGTAATATTTGTTCCTGCTGACAATGAGGTGGGGATCAGAACTCCAGAAGACAATTTGAAAAGGAAAACTTGGTTACTCTCAAGCAACCTGTTCCTGGGGAGTATTGGACAGCCAGCAGCACCCTGGACTCGAATGGAGTTGTAGACATTTGAATGCCTTGTTTCAGAGCATTGTTTTGTATACGGATTACCTACTCTTTAATGATTATATCCTGCTGCCAAATGTCTAGATCCACATGCATGCCTCATACCCGGCATGTTGGTGTTACAAACTCTTGAGTTTTTTTAATCTGAAAATAGTGTGTTTCTTTCTCTAAAAGGTAGAACAGAGGCTGACTTTGCAGTTGCCTGGAAATACAAGACGTTGCTCTGCTAGCTCTGTACTATGGCCTCTGGTTTTACTTTGAAACAAATCATCTGTAGGAATAATTAAGTATCTCAAGCAGGATGCTGTGTTATCAGTTCTATGGCTTCCTCTTCTTAAATAGTCAAATGGTTCTACAGGACATACAACACTTCTTTTAATTCTTTCACATGTTCAAAATGTTTTACAGTGGTTCATAGCAGTTTCTTATCAGTGTATGTCAATTAGTAATTAAATCGTTCAGATGCATTTTTAAGGCTCCTTGTACAATGAAAGTATGATTTTGATGCATGCACCTGACAATGTTTCCCCCCCTCTCCTGTACAGGTTGTAGTGAACATATTTAATGGATTGCAGGAGTGTATCATGGAGGTTTTAAAGCAGCACATACTGCAAGAGCTGGAGAGTGGAGCTGGTGGAAAACATTTATACCTAAAGCCGGAATTTGCTTTTCTCAAAAACCAGTGTAAGCCTGTGGCAGAAGCTTCTGATAAACTCACAGTCTTTCTGATTAAGCAGTCCCACTGCTGTTCACAGGGTTTCGTTTTTATTAGCTTTTTTCTATTTGTTTCCTCAGTTAAATTGTGCTAGAATGCAAAGGGCATTAAAAAGCTGTCTGTGTTCAGAGACTTGGCTAGATTATGCAAGTAAACTAGAAATGCAGTAACTTTCAAGTGTATGTAGAGATAGTGCTGGACAACTGCAACTTTGAGCACCAACCTAGTCCTCCGTACTGCAGCCATTCTCTAGCTGTGGCTGACCTGTCACTGAATGAATGAAAGCCCGCTCTAGAGCCCTCAGCAATTTTTGTTTATCTGCCACTTATAGTGAAAATAAACTAAAACTTTGAAATTTGGTTCTGGGGACATTACAGTGAGTTGCTGCACAAGCCATTCACATGTGGCAGAGAGCATAGACTAAATATTTCTATACACATAAGTACCTCTTGATGTAAGTGGCAGTCTCTTCTCAGAGAGGCCAAGGATACGCCAGACCAGAACTGCAGTTTGAGAGTTGAGAGGAGAAATGTAGATGTTCTCCTATATCAAGCGTTGGGTAGGATCAGTTACAGTCTTCAGCTTCACAGTGTGCTAACCTTTATGTTTTTAAAGGAAAAGTCATACAAAAGCACTTAGAAAATATCTATTTTTTTATTTGAAATCATGCTCTGGTACACAAGTCTGTAAACCTAAATTCTAAATGAAGTTAAACACGCAGAGGGTATGTCTCTGAGAGTTCCATGCTTTAGAAACTGTATGTTTCCTGTCAAGCTAAAAATCTGGTACTCTCAGTGGCTGTCTGAAACATTAGATCTTATAAAAATTCAGTTTTGACAACTTAGTTTATATACTTTGTTGATTGTGATACCATGTAATAGACTCCTTATTTTCTATAGTCTATTCACTCTGGGAGCAGAATAGAAAACCAAAGGCAAGCGTATTTTAGAGAACTTGCATTTGTGAGCAATAGTCCTGTAGCTGTGTGTGACAATGTACAATGCTGTGCACAAAGAGGGAGGACACTAAACATGTTCTGTCTGAATGTTTACACATTGTAAATGTGCTACAATAAACACTTCCAGCTGCAGTAAATATCAGGTGTGTCAGTATTCATCTTAAAAGTAAATATATTGTCAGGATAATAAAGAAGCTGCTTTTGTTTTGGGGGCTTTTGTTTGTTTGTTTGGAATTTTTTGTTTGTTGTGTTGATGTTTTTTCTCCTTAATAGCAATATGTAAGTTCTGGCATGAAGTAGTGTATGGAGTGTATGAACTTGCATTTCCTGTAGCCAAGGTAGTTCCTGTGGGCCCTGGTGAGAACCTGCTCCCAGTTGATCCTGTTTAACAGCCTTTCAGAGTTTGCCATAGAAACAAATAAGCGAGTTTTAATCCTCATACTAAAAATGCTCCTGTACATTACATGATGATGATCCCAAGGGTCTCTTACAACCTAAATGATTCTAGGAATCTATGTTCAAATTCAGCAAAGGCAAAACAAATACAAGGTGTAGGCACAACAGATTGTTCACAGTATCTGAAAGTTTCCTGTATGGAGGTTCTTGTCTTCCAATAGTCACCTAACCTAAGATTGAAGACTTTTGAAACTTTTCAAGGAGATTCAAGGCAATCCTGCCTCAAAAAGCAAATACTAAGTGACCATGTTTTCAGTTGACACATTAAGCTCCTCATGGATCTTCAACAACACACAATACATAATTGTGTCTGTCACTGTTGTATAAAATAGTTTGTGCAAGGAATTCTGACAAGGATGGCAAGCACTTTAAGATCACTGAAATGCAGAAGGCTGACTTCTTAGCAAGCCTTTTCCATACAGAGTTAAGAGAAAGCTAAAATTAATAATTTGCTCAAAATGCAGGTGTAGTGGGTAAACAACTACAGAATACTTTGTTTGCCAATACATTTATAAGGCAAGTAGTGGTCTGGTTTCGTTTAGAAATGGTGCAGAACATATACTTCATTACTGTTAACTTATTAAATTGGCAACAAATTTCATCAAAATTTGACAGAGCTCTAAAATATAAAATTCTTAGAAAGTTTTATAGAAAGAGGGAGTAATCATGTTAATAGAAGCCTGTGGTATGAGCATAAGACATGGAAAGCTACAATGGGTGAACCTGAAGCAGGAAAAGATACTATACATAGATACTTTCAATTCCTAATAGAAATCTTCCACTGAAGACTGGTCTCTGTCACCTGAAGAGCGAAATTCACTGTGAAACTTGTTATGCAATGAAATCCCTGTTAGAGTCCTTAAGTAGTGCTTAAATGCTTGTGCTACTGCTAAAAAGTCAACTGAGATGCAGAAATTCAGTGGAAAACCACAGATTCATGGAATTGTCAGAGTTGGAAGGGACCTCTAGGGATCATCTAGTCCAACTCCCCTGCTAAAGCAGGATTGCCCAGAGCACGTCACTCAGGACTGCATCCAGGTGGGTCTTGGAGATCTCTAGAGGAGGGAACTATACAACCTCCCCGGGCAGCCTGTTCCAGTGCTCTGTCACCCTCACTGGAAAGAAGTTTTTCTCACATTTGCATGGAGTGTCTTATGTTCCAGCTTGTGCCCATTGTACCTCGTCCTGTCACTGGGAACCACCAAAAAGAGTCCAGCTCTATCCTCCTTCAACTTACCCTTCAGATACTTGTGAGCATTAATAAGGTCTCCCCTCAG
>VZTM01024974.1:546-80661 GCA_013400555.1 Jacana jacana | reverse complement strand
GTCCCCGCCGGAGGGGAGAGCTGCGGCTATCGCGCCCCGCAGTGCTCGGGCGCCGGGTCAGCAAACGGAGCGCGGTGTTACTCCAAACTGGGAGTTTAAACTTGCTGCGTAAGGTAGGTCCTCTCCGCCGCGTCTCTCGCCGGGTTTTTTCTGCCCTGCTCTTCAGCGGGTACAAAGCGCCCCTGTGTGTGGCGGTGCCGCTGTGCCGTGGCGGTGTTTTCATGTCTGTCCCCGCTCCAGCCGCTCTG
This sequence comes from Jacana jacana, assembly GCA_013400555.1. Classification (NCBI taxonomy): domain Eukaryota; kingdom Metazoa; phylum Chordata; class Aves; order Charadriiformes; family Jacanidae; genus Jacana; species Jacana jacana. The sequence continues at coordinate 80,413 of VZTM01024974.1, read as the reverse complement.
GGTAACGGGAGCTGTTGCCGCCGCTCCTCCCGCGGCAGCTTAGCGAGTGGTATCGTTGGCAGTGGCAGGTCTGGAAAAGAAGGTCTTGGGGGCTGTTTTTTGTGGGAGTTTGCATTTGATTTTTTTTTTGTTTTGTTTCGTTTCCCCCCCCTCCAACCCCCCGGGTCGATTTTTTTAGCGTTCACCTTCCCGAGAAGTGCTAGGCTATGCCCTCCCCTGGGCGAGTTGTGAACTTCAAAGGTAAAGGTAAAGCTGGAGCTGTGTGGAACTCGACTCAGTCGTTCCCCGCCATCACCACATCCATCTCGTTAATCGCTCAAGATGTGGAGCTCTAGATAAATGTTCCTGATGTGGAGCTGTGGAGCTCTGAAGGACGCTGTCAGTGTTGTTCCTGTACTGAATTACTTTTTCTAAAGTTAATCTGCGCTCTGTGGCTTTTTTTTTTTTCAGTCACTTGATTCAGTGGTGCTTCCTCTGCTAAGTGAAGAGCTATTTATAAAAAATATATTTTATAACTAAGTAGTTATAAATGATGGGCATTACTGTTGAGACCTGTTTCTTGACTCCAATACTTAGCTTTAAAGTGCCTCACCAGAAAACATTATCCAAAGAACAGCTTATCCCATCACATACAGCATTGCAATAGTGACTGTAGTAATGCAGCTTTTAGGATTGGATTAGTAACAGCTGTTATTTGTGGCACACAGCACTTAATGGTGCTTAGATGTGCATTTAAACATGCATCGTAACGTTAGGCTTCATTCACAAAACTTGCCTGTATCAGTGCTTTGCAAAACATGCTATGGAAACCTGTTAAGCAGTGTTAATTACACTGCTGTGTCTGAACTGAATTGTTCCATTACTTTGTCTTAACCTAGGTGGCTTTTTGATTTAGATTATTAAGCTAATAAACATTTGGTATAACTAGATAATTTTTAAATGCAGAAAGTCACTGTTAATCACCGGGAGCTTTTAAACTTCTTAGTGCTTCAGCTGAAGGTTCTAGTTTTGCAGATTTAATGCAGTTCATTTGGATGTGATTTTGAATCTATCCTAAAAGTGGATTGGAAAACAACTGCCCTAGTTCACCTATTGGCAGATGAATTGTTTCTTAAAATACTACACCACAGAATGCACTTAGTTTATTGGAAGACAAAGCCCAACAGTGACACAGACTTGAATCCCATCTCTTCCTCTTAAGCTAAAAAAGTATGTTGCTTTCCATGGCTGAACTTCCTGCTGACAATTTCTACAGCTAATAATAAAGTTTTCAGTGTTCCATTAATAAAGGAAGCAAAAGGCATCAGTGGAAATAATCCCTAGCCAGTGGAGTTGTATAGGGGTTGTGTAGAAGCGAAAGTATTGTTATTAGTCAACACTTAAGTTTTCAGAATAGCTGTAAGGCCTTGAAAAACCACCATGTCTTCCATTGTATATACTTGAATATCAAAAGACATAGTGTTGATTGTAAAGTTTGCTCTTTGGTTTTTATTTTATTGTATTTTTCAAGACCTGTCAGTGTCATTCTTTTACTGGAAGCTTGGAGAAGGATTTTGCTGGGATCTTCTTGGAGTGGTTCTTTTGTCATACACTCATGCTTTAAATTTTGACCTTTTGAGTTTAAATCTTGCCTGTTTCCTCTTTCTTTCCTACCTATTCCTGTGACTTGTACTTGAGGTTAGGTCTTGTTCAGTGTGTACCCACACAAATGCTGCTGCCAGTTCAAGAGGAGCTGGGGCAGGAGCAGCGATGTCTTTGGGTGTCAGTGCAGGCAGAGCTGAAGTATCTATGAATCCATTTCCCTAAACAATATTCACAGCTGTAATTAGCATACGCTTTTCTGTCAAATCTGCTTACATTTTTCGAGGTTTTTATATCTTAATCATTATTAAAGCTACTCCAGTATGCTATAAATTTTAATAGGAATGTACTCCATAGTTTCTTTTTCTTAAAAAAACCTCCCTTGTGTTTTTGCTCTCTCAAAACCCAAATCAGCCAACCTCCCATCATCTTCATCAATGATTGATTTAAGGCTGTGTAATTAAGATAACCTTTGAGCTTCTAATGTTAAAATAAATGGTTTGGTTTTTTCACTTCCTCTTATGGGGAAATACCACAGTGTCTACTGTGTTTTTGACTCATTTTTCTTCTTGTGAGCTAGCTGGTTCTAACAAATCAAATGTGCTTTGTGGGCTACAGTTTGGGCTTAAATACCTGCATGCTTCAGACAGGTGAGGACAACAGAAGAATGCCTCTGAAAACTTTATTACCCTTTATAACATTCAGAACAGGGGGAGTAATTTTCTGGATAGTGAACGGGACTGATAATTGACTTATGTAGCCAGCTTCAGATATGATTGCTCTACCTTAACATGTAGAGGGAGGGGGGGAGGGAGGGAAATTACAAGTTGCCTTCTGATCTTTGTGTGAAGTAGAAAAGTTCTGATAAGTACGGTACGGGGAAAACAGGGTTAAAAATATTAGGAGAAGGGGAAAGTTTTCAGTGTTCCTTTCAGCTGAGAGAGAGAAACTGAGTGATTTAAGACACCTACAACAGCAGTCCTCTGTGCTTGTTCCTCTGATTTTTACATTCCCGGATATTTAAATAAATAAATGCATATGGGTTTAGCCCTCAAAGCTGCATGTTCATAACAGAAGCATGCTGTGAAGCCTGCTCTGGTTGTTTAGTCTTTAAGACACCTTTTTCTGGTGGTAAAACGTGGGTTATTTGGAGAAATGTGTTAACAGTGGCCTCTCTTTATTTCAAATATTTAGTTTTAAGGAAGAGAAATTTAGACTTGCTGTTAGCATTACACGTCCTTTTATTTAATGCCTATGTCCTGAGAAATAGTTGTGTAAATGTTGTGTTTTGATTATCTAGTGTGATTGTTTTTTAATGACATGATCATAGGGAAATATTTCTTGTATTCTGCTGTAAAACAAACAGGAAAAAAGTCACAGACCTTTTATGTCATGTGGTGATTTGAGGTGAAACTGCAATATGAGGAAATTGTCTGCAAGTGTTCTGTTGGTTTCTAACTCGCATATTATTTATGGCAGAAATATGATGGCTCAGTCAGATTTAGATCTGAAAGAGACGGCTCTGAAAGAGGATTTGAAGTTTTACTTCATGAACCCATGTGAAAAATACAGAGCAAGACGTCAAATACCATGGAAACTGGCTTTGCAGATTTTGAAGATACTTATGGTTACTACACAGGTAATCCTTCCTCTGTCTTTACTCTTCGAAAGCGTGGCAATAATGTGCAGGAGAAGCAGGCCTGTGGTTCTGGCACTCTGCCGGCCCTGGGTGTTGGTCGCTGACTCCAACTTCCCGCTTCACTCCAGAAAGAAAAGGGAAAAAAAAAAACAACAACAAAAAAACCCAAAACAAAACAACAACCTCCAAATTATGAAAGGTCTGTTGAGGGGGAAGAATAGCATAAACTAAGTTTAAAAAGCTTCCTGGAGAGTTGGGTGCAGTATTTGATCAGGTATTTTGCTGTTTTTATGAGACCACTTCAGGGCAAATTACGCTTCCTATTGACTTCAACACTGTCTTCAGGCTTGCTGTCACAGTACTGCTCTATGTTCTGCTTCACAGATTATAGTTTCACTGGACAATTTTTATGTGTTTTTTTCATGGAATCTAATTGATAACTTGAAATGAATGTGTTTAATGTGAAAATGCCACGGTCTCTGGTGATGATGGGAATGACTAGGCTACAGGAATCAAACATGCCCCTTGCTTCTGTCACCAAATGAGGCATTTCAAACAGTTGGGTACCTAGATAGGTAGAAGGGAAGAAAAAGGTGTTTTGAAACTATGCTGGCATCACAGCATAGTAGATTATATACAGTCCACTAAGAAATGGTGACTGGAGGTTAAGGGAAGCAAAATGAGACACATCTATAAGTAGAAATTATTTTTCTGGACCTTTGAAGTGCAGGACCCTGACATCTGATGCTTTGCAAGAACAGCTAAATACACAACTCCTGAAAACATGCTGAGTTGCAGGATTTCAGGTTTGTGTTTGACTTGAATGAAGTGTAACCCCAGCTTGTGTGGCCCTGTGCTTTATTGACCCTCTAGCTCTTCATCTCCCCATTGGCAGGACACAGCGGGCTCTGTTTTGGGCTCTGCTGCTGCTGAGCTGGAGTCCTGATGGGCTTTGTCTGCAGGTAGGAGCAGGATGTGATGGCTGGTCTTGCCTAGGCAAGGCTGGCTCAAACAAGCTATTTACACTAGTGCTGGCACCACTGTGGCCCATAGTGACAGAGCTGCTGACAACTGGGTGTGTATTAAGGTATGGAGGGGGTGGGCAGTATGAGCTTGGTGTAAGCTAAGAGGACATGGTTGCCCCATTTTTCTTCACTGGTAGCTGCACCTCAGACATGGGTTATTGAACACAGAGCAGTTAGCCTTTGTGTGAGTAATGAGACAAAATACAGCTCCATGTGTCTCTGAAGGGGTTCTGTACTTGATATCTATCCTAACTTAAATTCTTGGAGACCTCACAGAGCGTGTTATTTTTTTGTCTGCTATGCCAGTCTCCTGCTAGCCTTTGTGAGCAGAAAGAGTGCTCTGCTGCTTGGCTTTCAAAGGCCACAAGATTTTTTTTTTTTTCTGGGTTGCCATTTAAGATTTTTCATGTCAGCCCTGGGTCTTGCTCAAATGCCAGGCAGATAGTCAGCAAGAAAAGGAAAATAGAATTTTTGAAGGAAAATGTGTTGCTGCTCTTCCGGAAGGTATTAAATGTGAACTAATAGTAAATAGACAAGTTCAAGATGCATCTCTGTATTCAGAGTGAGTGAAAGACCCTTGGAGGGCAATCTAGGAGTAAGTTAAGCTGCCTTCTAGCTGCTTCTGCCTGATGCCAGCCTGTTAGCCTTGACACTTGTTGCAGCTTCTTCGGTGTGGTGCAGCAGCTGGGCTATCTGTGCTTGGCTGAAAAGCAGAAGAGGCTTCTGTCCCTGCGTGGGGAATAAATTTTACTTCAGTGCTGTGCTGAAATCCCCTAGGGAGTCCCCCAAGCAAACCCTCATGAGTGTGTTTTATTTCACAGTATTGCAGCTGGAAGATCCCTAGCATTTTAGAGATAATAACTAGAGTGCTGCAGATTTATTTGCAGCACTTGATTAGTGATTTTTTTTTTGCAGTCAACTGAAGATATAAATAGTTGATTTAAAACTTAGCTAAAAATGAAGATTCGGGTATTAATCTGAAGACCGTATGTACCAGGCAGAGCTGACAACCTCATTTCTCTGTCCTGGCTGTGACTTTGCTGTACAACCAAATGGCCTTGCATGAAATAGCCCCGCTGCATGTATATTTTCAGCTTGGCCCAGATCAGAACAATTACAGTCTAGGACAAAGGATGACACATTCCAGTGAAGAAGGGGGGGGAAAAAATAGGTGTGTTTCCCAGTTTCTGTTGTTTTGAATGAAAGAGTTTGAACGTTAGTGGAGCCTGCCTGTTTGTTTTGGGGAATTCCTAATTTCACAGTTCTTCTGCTTGCAGTTTCTCATTCTTGCTTCTACCAGTTTCTTGTGGGGCTTAGAAACTTCACGCAGTTTTGAGACAGATTCACGTCTGCTGTTAGTAAGCAGTTCAAAACTAGGATGAAGAGTTAGCTATTTGGGGCCTGGGGCATCTTCCTGCTACTATGTTTCTGAAGAAACTCTTGCTGACTGATTTCATTGTCTAGGCTCTGTGGTGGTGGTGGGAAAGGAAGCATCCATAAGGTAGGACAACACAAATCCTAAGGGATAATGCTGCTGCTGCTTTTTATTATAGCCTCCTTAACCTGCATCTGGGTCAGGCAGGTGATGCCTTTTGTTGCTGTCAGGTCCCACACAGGTTTGCTCTCATCTTGTGCCATGCCAGAGGTAGGAAGAAGCTATTGGAATTTGTCCCATAGCAAAGCAGGGCACCTCTGGGGTTAGAAGGCTGTGGTGCTAGGTTAGCACTTCTGCCATTTGCATAGGAGACACTGATTCCTGTTTCTCTTACCCTGCATATAGTAACCTTGACTTTAGTAGCCCTGTTGCATTAGTTAACGGATTATTTGCTCCTATTGTAGCAGGGTTACAGCAACAGACACCTTTCTGGTTTGTATTTATTATGATTCAAAGCTGTTTCCAAAATGCTGCTACTTGACAGTTGTTCAAAATTTGAATTTGTGATTTTTTAATTTTTTTTCCCCTTCTTGTCAGCTTATATTTTTTGGTTTGAGTAACCAGTTGGTGGTTTCATTCAAAGAAGAAAACACTGTTGCTTTTAAACACCTATTCCTGAAAGGCTATTCTGGAGTTGATGAAGATGACTACAGCTGCAGTATCTATACACAACAGGATGCTTATGATAGAATTTTTTATGTTATTAATCAGGTAAGTGTGTTTTTGTTTATAATGAACACTGTTGAAGCTGAAGTTACAGCTATAAACTTCTGTTAAGGTTTTGTTTTTCTGTCTCCATTCTTGGATTTCATTTTTGATATTTCAGCAAATCAGTTGAGTGGTGTGTCCTGAATTTTATGTGTAGATGTCTGCATTTGTGTCTCTTGGAGATGAATCTAAACCAAAATTTTACTTAGTGAGTGTGTAGTACTGAAATCCAGAAAGTTTGAGAATTCGGTCATGTTGCATGAACTGGAAGCTTTGTTTAGGTCTTACCTTGAAGAGCTATGGGCCTGAATATACCTATGCATGGTATTCAAAAAATTTGTGCTTACAGCTATGCTGAATTGCAGCTTTGTAGTGAGTGCTGGAGGCCTTAAAATGGGGAATATGGTACTTCCAGGAATGCAGGGGCACTCACTCTGGTGAGGGATGGTATTTTAAAGAACAGTCCCTTTGCAATCATGGGAGGAAAATCAATAAATCAAGTATGGAAATTAAGTGAATATTTTTGTATTTTGTATTTGTTTCATCTGATTTAGAAATCACGAGATAAGAGTGTGTGTTTGGCAAATGAAATGTCTTTTGTGTTTGGGGATGATGATAAGCCCAGAAATGGTTCTGATGGGATGAATGGGAAGTGGCTCTAAACCACCTTTCACTTTCCCGGACTTCGGGACACCAGTTCCACCTCTTTGTGTAAAGCAGTTTTGTCTGCTATCAGTGATGTCCAGCAGGCATCTGGGAGTCAGAGGCTGGGAAAAGGCTGTAACTCCTTCTTAAACATGCACTTATGTGGGGGCCTGCTGCTCCTCTACCATCTCCCTTAAGCTACAGCAGAGGTATCATCAGACCAAATGTGTTGTCTCTGCTGTGCTGAACAAGGCAAAGACTCTGTCGCCTGGTATGCTAAATTAGTGTTGAATAGTTTTTTCAGCCTTCTTTTGAACTCTCAATGTTGCTACCATTTCTGCTATAAATTGTGCTTGCTTCTTTTCTTATTTTTTTTCCTTCCTTGCTTGCTTTGTCTCACTTTCCTTCTTTTGTAGGCCGAGGTGAAGTCCAAATAGAAGACAATAGAGAAATAATAGCTTTATAGCCTCAAGAATGAGCCAATGTGTGATACAGGCATCAGAAAAAGGTCTCTTCATAAGATGTCTATGTTGTGTAAATGTAGACATATCCTTTAAGGATAGTCTGGGTCCTTCAGTGTCTCATACAGTTCCTGTGGCTCTTCTATCACATGTAAGACTGTTAAAGGTGTGCCTCCAGGTGAACATTATGACTGGTGTTGCTTTTTTGAGTTGGTGGTTACTTTTTTAAAGGATGCCCTTTTTTAAAGACTCTAGGGAGAGGCAAGCCAGGTGACTCCTAAGCTAAAAGTGAGGCTTTTTTAAATTTTGTGAAACAGCTAGAAAGTAATAGGATTTGGTGGTTTGTTTTGAGTTTTGATTTTAAATGTGTGGTGGTGGGAGGGGTGCAGGGGAGCAAACAGAAGGATATTATATTACAGAAGCTGGTAATGGTGTACAACAAAACTGAATTTTAAGATTTTATGTAACTTACCACTGGGATATTGTCACACTTTTAGGGGACAAAACCCACAACTAACCTAAACCAAACAAACTACCAACAAAAAACCCTAAACGTACTTTTCCACTTGGAAGAGCAAACAGCTTTTCCTTACTCCTCTCCTGGGTCCAGTTTGGAAGTTTATCTTGCAAAAGAAGCCATGTGGGATTGTTATGCTTGTACCCTACCCTGTGTCAGTCTGTAAGACCAGGATGTTCTGCTGGTTCTTCTGTCTGAGGCTGCTTAGAAATGTGTAAATGGGAATTTTGCTTTTACTGTTTCCTAGTGTTGCTTGAAAGTGGCATGTGAGTAACCCAGAGCCATGTGTAATGCTGTCAGGAGGGAAGAGCCTGAAAAGCACATGTGGATGGTTAGCTGTTAGAGGCAGTGATCTAGAGATGTCCTCAGAGAGATGTGGACTTGTGACTAATTGTTGTTTCCACTCATTTGACCTGTCTTAGTCAGACTTGGCTTCCTTAGTTTACTGTGAGTTAAGATAATGTTCTGACAAGGTGCAGAGGCTATGTTGTTCTTGGGGGCTGTCTAAACTTCTTGCAAGCTCAGCTGTGAGGACTTGAAGCAGCACTACAAGGCAGAGTTTAGGATGGAAGTATGGTAATCTGTTTAAGTTTTTTGGCTATGGAGTGAGCGGTTGTCAGTGACTGCTAGGATTTTGTGCCACACAAGATGAGCTTGTGGCCATAATGCGTCTAGGAAGGAGGAAATAGGATGGCACTGAATGATGCATAAGAACAAAGCCTGTGTGTGAGGGGAAAAAGGTCTAATCTGTATCAAAGCCATTTGAACAGGTTTTTGTTTTTTTTCAGGAATGGGAAGCCTTGTCTGACTTCCCACATTTGTTTAATCCAGGCCTCCTGGGAAGCTAAGTGCTTTCTGCAGAGCAGTCTGGTGCTGTGCACCACCCTGAACTCTTGCTAGGCAAGGTAATGGTAAAAACTAATGAATTAACATATGTTTGTGCCATCATTCTTGAAGGGCCATGGGTTTACCTGGCTTCTCCTGAAGAATGTTAGCTGGCGCCAAGCTGAGCGGGCAAGCAGTTGCCTTCACAGTTAGTCATTGATCTCCTCAGCTATTGAGGAGCCAAGAACCACAGGGAGAGCCGTGATTCAGGGGTTTGCCTCGCTTGTGCAGGACTGAAGGTGGGGCTCCAGGGATCAGAGGATATATCTCACTTCCCACAGACACTAAGGATGTGTGGAAGGCAAGTCAGGAGAGGACTGTCCTTGAATGGAGTTCTTTCGCGCTCAGGGCTGATCCATGCGTGGACAATACTTGGCTTGTCTCAGCTTTATTTTCTTCCACTTCTAGTCCTTGTTTTCAAGCATACCTTACAGCACGTGACCCTCTTCATATGTATTTGGAGTAAGCAGAAAAAGAAAGTATCTTCCTCACAGGCATGTTTTCAGTTGCTTCTGTGCTTGTGTAAAGCAGGCAGGTTAAATTACTTTTGGAGGCTGCCCAAACTCTGTATGTTCCTTGGTTGCTGGTTATGCAGCAAAAGCGTGGCTTCCCGCTTCCCTAGTCACACAGGGTGCAGCTTTGATTTTGCTCTTTGGGTGGATTTGATAAAGAACTGTGGCTTGGATTGTACATAAAGCAATCAAGTTTCAAGTGGTGTGAAAACTAGCACCGTCCTGAGACAAATACATAAGATATCCCTGGTTAGTAGCAATACTACGTTGAAGTCACTGCCTGGCATCTATTTAACAGCTGTCTGGCACATGGTAATGACTTGCAGGCAGCCCAGTAGGTACAGGACTCCCAGTCGCTATGTCACCCGGATGCTAATCACTACTAATTAGTGGCTAGCAGGCCTCTTAACTTCTGTTGAGAGATGCATTCTCAATTTACAGACTTTATGTGAAAATAAATATTTTTTGGTTTCTTTTTTTTTTTTTGTTATATAAAAAGCTATATTGATTTATGAGATTGCAAGTTACTATCTAATGCAAAAAGGATGACTATCTCAGTGACCTCTGCTTCTGTTTTGTTTTTAAACCAGTACAAGCAATTAAAGAACATATCCCTGGGGACACTTGGTTATGAACATGAAGGGTCAGGTTTGAAAATCTGTAAACAGCAGTACAAGAAAGGCACAATGCTTCCTTCCAATGATACACTGAACATAGATGTTTCTACTGAAACAGGTATGGTGCTGCTGTACTAAAAATGTGACTGGAGAACTTGCATTCTAATGCTAAATCAGTAAAGTGTAATACCAATAGCTTTTTGTGTGGTAATCATAGGAACATCAATGTGCATTTTGCTTATTTCCCTCTTGGTTTGTCGAACCTGTTTAGAAATTACAACTGTGTAGACTATAACAAGTTCTTTTCAATTGCTGGCATTAGTGGGTTGTGGGTGGGGTTTGTGATTTTTTTTGTTGTTGTTTTGTTTTGTTTTGTATTATGTTGGTTGTTTTTTTCTTCATTGTTCCTCCTCTGTACAGAAGGCTCAACTACAGAATTCTGGATGTTAGTCAGTCTGTACCTGCAGTGGGTGGGTGTCCTTACCACCTCTCTGAGCTGAGGCCTTGCTGTTAGCCTCTCGAGATTTGCTACATTAGCTTTCTTCTGATCCCACTAGCTGGATCTATCTATGGATAGGTTTGTGCAAAATTAACATTTTTCCTGATTAGGGTTTGTAATTCAAACTAATCATCTCAGTTTCATGCTGCTTTCTATGTGAAGCTTTTAAAATTACAGCTTTTCTTCTTCTTCTTCCAGAATGTATCTTTTTTAAGCCACAGGAGCTAGCTGGTAAGAAGGCGGAACTGAAGCTGAACTCCTCTTTTTTCAATCTCGAATTTTACAGGTAAAGCAGTGATGGGGGTTTTTGTAATTATTTTTTTAACTTGTCCTTTCATATGAACATGATATAAAGTTTCTTTATGTTGTGTATTTGTGTATTGTTGTGTATACTTATGTTTTTTAAAACATGCAGGCTTATACAGGTTGAAATCTCCTTCAAGCTGAAAGGCATTGCTCTCCAGACAATCCATGCCCGTGAATTGCCTGACTGCTATGCATTTCAAAATACTGTGAGTATGGGGTATGGCACTTCCAATGCTGTGTATATAGTAAGAGCTTAAGCTAAGGGGTTGTCATCTTCCATATATTTAAACCACAAGGGAAAAGCAATTGAGCACATCATGGTCCTTACCTCTCCTCCCCAAAGGTTGCTAGAATGGTATTACCACAGGACAATATTATTTTGTATCATGTTCCAGCTGGTAACTTCACAACCTGAGAAGGGGATAAGTAATTGGTACTCTTCTAAAAATTGAACATGAAGTTTGGCTTCTCAGAAGACTGCTTTTTATGCTATGCATGATGTGTTCTCTGGTTATGTCTATACCAATACTTATGGTGACAGCTTTCTTAAACTTCTCTGACCAACAAATATTAATGCATATTATGCCAAAGTACCTACCAAGTTTTTTTTGTGTTATGAGATGAAATTGTTAGTCTTGTTTCTGATACACTCTTGTGTTCCCAGATAACTTTCAATAATAGAGCCCACAGTGGAAAAATCAAAATCTATTTTGATAGTGACACGGATATACAAGAATGTAAAGACTGGCACATATTTGGCTCTGGTAAGAATGGTGCATATGTATTTGCTTGATAGCAGCATTAGATATCTCCTCTCATCACTTCCCCTGCTCTGTAACAGTCTGTCTAGCAAGACATTCCCCATCCTGTTCATCAGTTGATACGAGTAAATCAAGGAAAACACCTGATGTGGGTTCACATGATGGTTTATAAACCTGTGGATGAAAATAATACAATACAGAAAATCAAACAAGTTTCTGATTGCGGGTCATGGAATGAGAAATGAGGTGGGATTTCTTGTTTGGTTTTAAATTAATAATCTTGATGTCGGCCAAAGTCTGCATTTCTTTTACTCTGTGTAGTTGTAATACTTTTGGACTACAGATGGGCAGATGAACATTTAATGCAAATTGGGGACACTTATATTAATACAACCATTTTCAGTTTTATTTTGAAGAACTTGAACATGCGTTCCACTCCTGTGGCCCAAACTCCATAGCTGTCTTGATGCAATTCACTAGTGAGTTGTGTTCAGGACATAATTGCAGAAAGACATAACACACACATTTGTTTATGGAGTGAGAGTGTTTAGATGCACAATATGTGACAATACGAAATTACTAACTCTACTTCCTCTTTATAGTTCTCCAGAAAAACACACAGTATATTCTGGTCTTTGATGGATTTGTCATATTAAGTTGCATTGCTTCTCTCATCCTCTGCACACGATCCATTGTTCTTGCCTTGAGACTACAAAAAGTACGTACAGAGCTCATCATCTCAGTGCTTACTTTGTCTCCATCTTGTTTGCTGCTGGTCTTGTCAAGTGGTACATGGCTTGACATACTGGGTAGCGTACCCTTTGCAGGGTGTTGCTCCCTTACCACAACTCTAGAAAGGAAGTATAGATGTCTAATGAGCAGTTGCTGGCTGAATGGGTTTTCACTTGTGTAGTGTCATTGTACGAAGTATTTAGTCTTTTGAGGGCAAAAGGAGACTTTTTTTGTTGTTCATGACTTAATTTTCTCCAGGATTTTAAACAAAGAAACTTTTGAGTCTTTGTGCTGCTAACAGCCAACACATCCTGCACCTTCAAAAGGTGAATTCTTCCTTCCCTCGCTTCAGAGTAGAATTGCCATAGAATTTGTCTTGTCACAAATTAGTGCTTTAATGAACAACCCTCAAAGGCAGCTCTAACTAGAGAAAATGTAAAGCATAACATAGTCTAACTCTGACTGGGTTTTTTGGTCTTTCTGGGGTTGGAAATACCCTTTTTTCAGTTCTTTGTTTTCCTTCCACAATCCCTGATCAGCATCTGCTGTTCCCTTTGCCCCTGTTCACCCTCCTGGGCAGACTGAGACTAGCCCTGTCTGACCACCTCGGGCTGCTTGCAGAGCCTTATGTAAGCAGACTTGGCTATTCTGGTCCAAATACTGATGGAGAAACACAGGCTGGGCCCTGAGAAGTTCCAGTTTGATACAAACTTTGCAAGAGTGTGACTTATGGGAGTTGGTAAAAGAGTTCAGGATAGATATGACACAAAAGCACAGATACCTGTTTATCTTGTTCAGTATATCCTTTTTGTAGCTTGTAAACGAGACGGTTGAACAGGACAAAATTTAGTGAAGGCATTGTCTAACTGCTGTCAGGAACATGGACACCAGCATTTATTCATGAGCAAAAAGAGCAAGTGAAACCAGATAGGTGTTGGTTGTGGGAAGTGATATTATTGGTTGAAGATGAGAGCTTTTGCCTTGTAGCTGTATTCGAGTTATTAGTTCTTTTTCCACTCCTTTAGTTGGGTGGCCTTGCTCTGTTGGAGGTGAATAGGAACTTTTGTGAAGGGGGCTAAGAAGAGGATAACAAGCCATGGTTGGGCTGGTGAGGATTGGTTATGAAGTCAGCTGTGCTGTGGNTTTTTTTTTTTTTTTTTTTTCACTGGCCTAAACCGATCTTAATTTCTTTTTCTCACTTATTTCTGTTGCTGTTGAGAATGAGTTTTAAGCTATTATTCCAGCTAATACTAAGGAAATGGGGGTATGTGAAATTTGAGCATTGCTATACTATTGGGGCATCTGCATGTTTTTTTTTCATACAACTAAATATCAAAATGCTTGTCAACAGAGATTTGTGAACTTCTTCTTGGAGAAATATAAGCGTCACATCTGTCATGCTGATCGTCTGGAGTTCATAAATGGATGGTATGTCCTGGTAATTATCAGTGATGTGATGACAATCATTGGGTCAATCCTAAAGATGGAAATAAAAGCCAAGGTGAGAGTTTAATACTTAAGATAAAAATACTATCTTATTACAATGACACGTCATGTGTTTTATCTTGGGGGCAAATGAAAGTGAGCTGTAACAGTCACTAGTCATCTTTGCTCTTGGTAGTTCTTATTTCTTTATTTCCTAGTGGCAGACTGATAACTGGTTTCAGTCCCTTTTCACCAAAATCTTTCATTAAGACCATGTAAGCTGTTTGAACATCTTATTTCCACAGTGCTAAACCACCTAATCCCTGGTATAGGACCTGTGGGCAGACAGTTTCTAACAAAAAATAAAATCCCCCTTGGAGTGTGTTATTTCTGTAGATAGCAGTAGTACATATTGTACAGGGAAATCAAGAGTCATCTGCTTGGCTAAGACGGGGATCTCTGTGACCTGTGGGACTAGAAGTATGGCTGCTACAGCCTGCTTTCCTGGCCTGTCCAAACCACAGACACAGCACAGTGGCTAGTGTTACCTGCTAGTCCTTGAGCTCCTAGTCTGGGATTGCTGAAATCAATGACTTTTGGCCGGCTGTTCGGGGCTGGTTTTTTTGGTTTGTTTGGTTTGGGTTTTGGTTTTTGGTTTTGTTTTTGTGTTTGGTTTTTTTTTTGTTTTTTGTTTTTTGTTTTTTTTTCAGTAGAACTGTGTGTCAACAATTCATAGGTTCACGAAACTTTGTATTCTGGGAAAAAAACAGAGTAGGTAGTGTGCTGCTCCTGATTTGTGTGTACTGAGGCTCAAAGGGCAGATGCCCAGTGTGGCCTTCAGAGGAAGCACTTGTGAGCTGCCAGCTGTGTGCCAAGATGGGGGGGATGAGGGTAGGAAATCGTGAGCTCGGTGGATGTTTCATGCTTATTGCAACCAATTGTATCATTTGGAAGTAAAATGCAAGTCAAACTGGTTATGAGCTTCACTGGTAGTAAAAATTATGTTCAGGCTCCAAAACAGCTGGCAACCTGTTCAAAGATGTAAATGCATGTAACATGGAAAGGGCTGTAGCCCTGAGGCTCACTTTTTATTTAAATGATGGCTTATGCTTTACAGAATAGGCAAACAAGCTCTTGTTTACTAATGATAGTGTATGTTAACCACCTTGGAGATTTAACTTGGAGATTTTCAATATGTCTTTACAACTGTTATAACTAAGGCAAAGGGTTTAGTTTTTCATGCAAAACTACAATAATATCAGTTAGATGTGCTTTCACTTGCAGCACTATTGCATTTGGGTGATCTCTCTAAATAACTGCAGTTCACTTTGGTCTGATTTCTGTGATGTAGCAACATCCTTTCAGTATTGGACTGCCCTGCTTTGTTTGTTTGAACTGCTGGAACTTGAATATCTGGCAAGCTGACATGCCTGCTGCCCTGTAACTTGACCAACTGCTCTGTTTGGATCCCTCAGAACCTCACAAGTTACGACGTCTGCAGCATTTTGCTTGGAACATCTACATTATTTGTCTGGGTTGGAGTCATCAGATACCTGGGATATTTTCAAAACTACAACGTAAGGCAGGAATCAAATATTCAAAAATTAAAGTGCATATTTGTCACTCTTTCTTGGGTCTCTAACTTTTGGCTTTTTGCCCTTTTCCTCTCTTCCACTCTGACATGCAGGTGCTCATTTTAACTATGCAGGCGTCATTGCCCAAAGTACTAAGGTTTTGTTGTTGTGCTGGGATGATTTATCTTGGCTATACTTTCTGTGGTTGGATTGTCCTGGGACCTTATCATGAAAAGGTATGTACTTATTCACACATCATCATATTAGAAAAGATCGTGTGTGTAGGTCTCGGTTATAACAACGAGAATAGGTCTTACATTAAAGTTCTTAGCTTAAAAGCTGTAACATGAAGAATAGGGGAGTGTTTCTCCCTTCACGTGTACCTCCTGCTGCCGGCTCCATTTAACAAAGTAACTGTATTCTTGCTTGAACTCAAATGTCATTTCAAACACAAGGCTGTGTTTGTGATAAGTGGATGGTTTATCCAGGCGACGTCTGGCTAGGGACTAGAGGTAAATTGGTCTATTATATCTTTCACCCTCTTCTGGCAATCCCAGTTCACTGGGGTTAAAGAGGCACCATCACCATTTCTGGGAATCTCCTTGACTCTGACTTTCCACCTCCCATCCCCCTCCCAAATCTTTCCTGTGCCATGTACTTTTGGCTCCTAAATCTTGACTCATAAATGGGTGGATGAACACTTCTGTTTACTTTGCTCCTGTGGGGGAGATCTTTTGTTTGTTTTGTTTGTGGTGTGGGTTTGGGTTTTTTTTACTATTTTTAAGGTAAATATTGAAATGTGGGCCTGGTATTGTTGCCTTGTCTGAAAACTGGGTACAGCAGTAAAGATTTGTATATTCCAAAACACAAGCAAAAACAGATGCAAAGCTTGTTTTGGTTTTTTTCCTTGGCAGATGCTTTATGTGACAGTTTTTGAGAGAGGCAGATTCCTGTTGTGATTAAATTCTGGATATTCATTAATCAGTAACAAATGTACGAATTTAATTCTAGATTTTCTGGTTACACACAGTGTGTTACAAGATACAATCTATATATCTCTCTCTATATATAACAGACACATGCTGCAGCATTTGCTTCAGCTTTTTGTACCTCCTGAACTCAAGATTCCTCTAACATAATGTAGCTCTCTCTTTTGAGAAATGTATGTATTCAGTCTACACATAGTTTATGTTGATGAGGATACGTTTCTCTGTGGGATGCTGGATGCTGTGGGATCCTTAGTTGTATTAGACTCAATTGTTTATAACAAGCACGGCATAAATACTGTTGTAACTTCCCTGCAGCAAGTAAATTATCTGAGCAAAAGGAAGGCTAGTCAATAATGCACTTATCTATGAAAATGTTATATCTTGCTAAACATCGCAGATCAGTGTCAAGGAAAGCAACTGCAGTCGGGGGGGCGGAGTGTGTGTGTGTGGGAAATGGTGTCCTGTTTCTGACAGTTCCCCAGTATCCCACTGGAAGGCAGTGTGGCACTGCACATAGCAGGCAGAGCCCAGGGCTGGCTTCACCAGAGTCTCAGGCTTCAAGAATAAGTGAAAATAATAATAAGCCATAGGTAAGACCAGACCTGCAGTTCCTGTGCAAGAGTATGTTCTCACAAGCATATGCCTCTTGACATCTCCTTTTCAGTGTAGGACTGCAATTCAAGTGAGCATAGGCATGTCACTTCATTGATAATGGCTACATTAAAACACTGTGCATTAATTCATGTTGTCTGATAAGGGATAGTTAACAAATACAGTTATTTGGAGGGGCAGATCGAGGCCAGGAAGTGTGCTTACTTGGTTGTTGAATGGAATTTAGCCCAAGGGCACATTCTGTCTTGGGGAAACAAAGTTTCATTTAAGACAATGTCCTTGAAATGAAAGCACAATTTTGTTCAGGGTGTGCTATAGCTTCTACCTACAGCTCAGTTTTCTGAATGACAGATAGAAGATGTTATCACAAGACAAATCTAATTTAAACCATTTGATCTCTGAAGCCTATATGCTATCTCTAACTTCTTAATACAATATTGATTAATTACCCATATACCAGTAATGCTGCAGAGCTGGGAAACCAGAGGATGTGGCTTCTGTTCCCAGCATGCTGCCATTGATTTACTGTATAGATTCTGTGAAATGACTTTATGTGCTTTGGCAAACAGAATGACATCTTCCTTCAGGTCTAAAATAGCCTCGAATTCAGTAACTAAACTTTCTGTGGTGGTCAGTTACTGGCTGGGTTTTGCCTGTTGAGCATCACAAGTTTATTTCTTGATAATAAATCTTCTTTCCGATGTCAACGTATAGTCTTCAGCCAAGATTATATTTCTACGTGCTTCTGTTACTGAAATACGTGTTTTAGCCTGAATGTGCAGGAAAGAAAACATGGTAGCATTTGATTGCCTGTATTGGCTCTTCTGCTATGAGTAAAACAGTAAAAAAACCCTACTTATTTATTTTAAGTACCATTTCTCACTTTCCCTCTAATATTGGATGATTGATCTTCATTTCTGTTAATAACTTGTTATTTTCTAGTTTGAAGATCTGAACACAGTGGCAGAGTGTCTGTTTTCTTTGGTCAACGGTGATGACATGTTTGCAACATTTGCTCAAATCCAGCAGAAGAGCACACTGGTGTGGATGTTTAGTCGGCTGTATCTGTACTCCTTCATCAGTCTGTTTATATACATGATCCTCAGCCTTTTTATTGCACTCATTACTGACTCCTATGACACCATAAAGGTAAAACATTAGTTTCCTATTACAACTCTAATAATCAGTTTTGTATTCATTCTTGTTAATCACTCAACATCATGCTATCTAGCACTAATTATGATGACTCCTGATACCATAAAAATCTTTTCACTTAGTCAGTGGCGGAATTGGGAGGATGACTGGGTAGTCATCCAAGTGACTAGGCAATAATTGGTTTGGAAAAACTTCCTATGTTTCTGTCTTGCATTTTCTGCTGTCTAACCTGGCTTCAAAAACATAAGAGCTGATGGAAACATAAGTGGAAGGTACTTGAAGGAAAGAGTAAATTTTTAGGTACAGTTAGCATAGAACTGTCTTCTTTAGAGTGAACGCTTCTTCTCATGGCACCAGACACTGAGGTCACAAAGGGTTTGCTGGCATCCCAGAGAATATCCCCTTGGCGGGAGTGTGGCAAGGGCAAAGAAGGTAACTTTATACTAGACACAGATGGTACAGTTTTAACTGGAGCAAGTAGTGGGTCTTTTGGAACATGTTTCCTTTTAAACACATGTCTCCAAGCAGCACACTGAGCAAACCTGGGCACCTCAATGAGTTTAAACTGGCTGAAAGTGAAACAAAGTTTTCAGCAATTACCTTTTGTTCTTGTTCTCTAGTGCTGCCCCCTGTCCCTGCTCCTGGTCACTGCTGTAATCAGTGGGAAGACAACGTCGATCATGCTCTTAAGGCTCTTATCCCTTTCTTGTCTTAGCGTCAGACAAACAGGCCCAGCAGAGTAAGGCTAGTCTGGCATGAAGCACAGCTTCCAGACTGAGCAGGAGCTCCACTTTCTGAGACCTCTCAAAATACAACTTAACTGTCTGTGCTTCTGAGTTTATTGATGGTCTGACCTGCAAAATAGTGTTTTACTGTTAATCTTATCTCTGAGCACTTCACATGGATCAATGGGGAGCTGTTTTGGTGTGCTGAACTGGTGTTTTGTAGAGTGTTTCCTCACCATGGCAATGCTGAATATCCACATTAGGCCCCTTAGAATCCAGTATTGGTGTTCCTAGGGGTAATGAGCCCACAGCATTCTCAGTGAGCATGACAGCTAATGTGAACTGGGGAGAGTAAATGCCAGTAAGACTTGCGATCATTTGCTTGATCTTATGGACATCAAACAATGTAAGAGAATCTGTAAACAGGATTAGTTTTTATGTCATTCCTACCTTGCTCTATTCTACCGGCTACATATGTGGTGTTTAGAAGAAGTATGGGTTTTTTTTCCCCCCTCCCTACTTCAGTTTACTGAACAAATGAACCAAATAATTCAGTTTTGGTTGTCACACTCTATAGGAAATCTGAGAACATTTTGTGCCCAGTGGCTTCTCACGTGTTGTAAATAAAATGCTTTCTCTTTCAGAAATACCAACAAAGTGGGTTTCCAGTAACAGATCTACATGAATTTCTGAAAGACCACGGCAGTGTTGGTTACAGAAAAGAACAGGCTTCCATGCCATTCATCTGCTGCTGTAGGAGGTCAGTAGGGTGTTTCTAATGAATGTTTTTCTTAGAAGTGCAGCAGTTAATGTCTCATTGCAAGGTGCTGTTTCGCACATGCTGGAGCATCCAGAATTCAGGCTGTAGAATATTTGGACTCTGTTATTCCTTTTGTGCTTTACTTCGTGTTAGATCTTTAGTCTGCTCATAGTGCAGGGGCAGCAATCTGAGCTTAAGTACGTTTAAGTGTTTTGCTCATATAAAACTTCCCATGCAGAGACTGGTGAAAGTTGATGGGAGAACTGCAGAGTATAACGTGGAACTGTCAAGGAGTCAAGAGCAAATTAAATCTCTACTGCTTAAGGTTTTGCAGGTCTCTCGCTTCTAAATAGTGTTTCCACTAGGCTGGAAGTAGTAGCAGAAAGCAAGAGAATGTGGTTCAGTCATGGACCAGTATTTAATTCAAAGCCAGGTTGTGTGTGTGAGGCAGACTAATTCAATGTCATCTGTCAGAATATTGGAAACACGCTTGCCACCAAACTCAAGCTTTTGGAGATCCTAGCAGTGGTCCTTTTTAAGCTCATGTTAGTGAGATACGAGCATCTCACCTGGCAGTTGCTGGTCTGGAAGCTTATTTTTTTGAATACTGTTTCTGAGGAAACCTGATGCACCTCTGAATCCCAAATTGAGAGAGGAGGGGTCTTGTCACGGTGCCTAGACAGTCTAGGAGATTTCATACCTGTCCACAGAATAGTCATGAACACGGCAAGGAAACCACGCTGTGGGAGAAGGAATAAAGCTGAATGTGAACACTGCTATAACAAATCCTATTTTAGCAGTAGGAGATTTGTCTGTTTGCATAGTGAGGCTTTTGCAAAACTTGGTGTTAAGTTTTTGCTGTAGTCTTACTGAGGGAAAACTTGTAAGCAAAAAAGAGCAAATGAGGTGATGATTGGCAGGTATCCTAGCAATTGCTGTGGACACTGGACTAGTGCATGAGCATTCCAGCCAGGTATGGCTTCAGGTTTCACATCCAAGTCATTGGGCAGCATAAGAGATGCTTGTCTGCTTGGCCATAATGAATATGCTTTACCATAATACACTGCAGAGTACATTGTGAGCAGACACCAGGTAGATAGAGTGCAAATCTAGAGCTTTTGCTTCTATTGCACTTTCTGCTTCATTGTCCCAGTGCGGGTGCTGGGAGCGAGCTGTATGCTAAAATGGGAGAGCCCAGAACAGGAGGATCAAAACTCAGCTTGGTTTGTGCAGATAAGTGCTCCTGATTGCATTGCATTTCTTAGTGAAGGAAAAATTGTGATTGATTTTTTTTTTTAAATTTATTTTTCTTTCCAGACAAGAGAGTGATGACAACTTGATACTTATTAATTGATGATTACACATTAAAATTCATCATTAATATGCAAGGAAAGCATAGCTGTATGGAGAAGAATAATTCTCCAAGTTGCAATGAAACCCACTATCTGGGCCTGCCCTGTTGTGAACAGACTGATCCTACCTAATTAAGGTGTTGGGGGAAGAAAAGCTGCTGCTGTGACATCAGATGGCTGGCAGGAGAAGAGCCCAGAAGCTACATCTGGAAGCGAGCTGTGAAGAACTCTATTCTTGTCCCATGTTCTGTCACATTAAAGAAGGCTGATCTTTAAGCAGCGTCCGTGGGACCTCTGCTTGCTATTCACCTCTAGGAGGATGGAAAGTGGCCCTGAACCAACTGTTGTTCATAAGAAAAATTTCTATGAAAATAATTTTTTAAAAGAATTCTTCCATGTTCAGAAGTATTGAATAAGTCGAAGAGGAGGGCGGCGTTTTTCACTTAAAGGGACACGTTCAGCCTGTAATTCCTACTGGGCATAATTCATTTCCTTAAAATAAATTTATGTAAAACTACAAAGTTGTACCAAAGTACAAAATAATTGCTGTTCTCCCTGTTGTACATCCTTTTAACATAAGCCATCTGTATATCAGTCTTTTCTTTAACAGCTTTACTAAAACCAAAAGCAGTTTGTTACCCTTCTTGTGGCTGTGAGTCTCTTCTATTGTATCTGCAATGTTTGATGTTTGCTGTGTCCAAATTGAACTTAGTACTTATTACTTCAGCTATAGGTAGGTATTCTGGGGTTCTTTGCATGGTTAGAAACTTTCATGGCATGCATCGTGTGAAGGAAGAGGAAAAGATTATTTTTCCTCCAGTATTAACTGTTGTGTTGCCACAACGTGAAGGACAAATTCCAGCAAAAACAGTACCATGAAGTTGAAGCATGTTTCAAGCATGTATGTAACAACTGGGCCTGGCACTAGGTTTGCTTGGGTGATTATCTAGATGTCCTTACAGGTGACCATCCCAAAGTACTGGAGTGTTTTTCCTTTTGACCTTTACAATTTTATTTTTCTTCAATAGAACAGGGTGCTTTCTGCATCTTTTAAAGCACTTCCAGTATAGTACTGCATAGGTGATACCAGTTGCTTCTAAAGACTTTCAGTGGTATTGACTGACCTGCAGTGGGTGGCCTGTTACATTAGATGCTCCAAATGAGTATTTGCTCCCTAAAGGCAAACTGTCTATAGCAGATGATGTTCCTTTTAGAGTGTGTTGACTAAGACTTGGTCTTGATATGTATCCTTAACTATTAATGATAGACTCTGTGCAAGTTCTGACTTGTTAGTGTTTCAAATGGCAAAGGCACTTTGAAATGTGCCCTTGTATGAGTAAGGCAGGTGGCAGCTTAGTTTGGGGTAAGAATAAATGGGTGCTGGTAAAGCTTGAGCAAGATCTTAACTTACTGCAAGCTGTCCTTAGAGGAAACTCCTCAAAATACTGTGTTACTTCCCCTTGCAATCTGGCATGAAGGAAGAGTATCAGAGGGGACAAGCAGCCTTTGATAGTAGACAACCATAATATAGGAAAACAATGATAAGAAACTAATTAGAGCTTGGAAAAAGCATGCTCCGATGCTGACAGGAGGCAGGCAGGAGAACAAAACCAACTGTTAATAAAAGGAGGGGGTTGCTAACAGTGGTCTTCAAAGTGTGTGCTTTTGTTAATGGAACTATATGTTTACCTGGACACCTAGATATAAAAGCCTAATTTGCTGTCCTTGAGCAAACATATTGGAGGTTCACAGTACCATCTCACTGAGACATTCAGTGGCGTTCCCATGAAACCTGCAGTGGGCAGGCATTAGAAGAATCCAGTGCAGCCATAGTGTTCTCAGCAGTAATCACCCCTGACCTCTAGAGGTGGAACAGTTGATCATAGTGTAGACTGGCCTGATCTTGATATGAAGGCCAGGAGAGAAAATAATTGATTCATGAATTAAATGTGAATAAATACTTTCCCAAAGGACAGCAGGAAAATGAGCCAGAGTTCCCTTCACCCTCCTCCCTCCTGGAAAACTGGATAGTGGATATAAGTGCAAAACCAGTGCTGGATTCATACTAGTTTGTGGTAGGTTGAAAAATATTTCTTTTTAATACATCTGTCTTCGTGCTTTGCCTCTCCTCTGGGATGTTTCAAGAAGAGAGGTTAATAACTGCAGCTTCTCCAGCAGTATTTCTGGCCAGCAGGTAAGAGCAGTGGAGGCTGAGGTCTGGAAAACTGCGCTGTTGTTCAGATCTTGCCAGCGCAGTATTTGCCTTTCTGACAATGGATACTTTGTTCATTGGAAATTAATGCTGTTTTGTCTTGCTTAGGCTGCAGCTAGATATCTAGAAGAGGTGATTTTCATTTTAGTATTTCTATGCATGCAGGATCTGCAAACTTTAATGCTTATCCTGCTGAAATGTCTTTAGGACAGAGAATGTCCTCATCCCAGTCTGAGTGATGCTGTGCTGCAGCCTCAGCTGTTACCACAGCTTGTGCAGAAAAATTGAATTGCTATCAATAACCAAGACTTCACACAAAGTCTTTTCTAGCAAAGTTTTTCCTGTAACTGTCTCTTCATCATACCACAGAGGCTAATTGTGTAATCTAGAAGAGTGGATTGCTGTCTTCCACTCCAGACAGGAGAGTCAATTTTTCATGTGTAGAACTTGCTGGGATCAATGTTCTTTTAGCGTTTGCTTTGGGGCCCTGGATAATCTAAGTGCTCTTCTGTGGCCTGCAGAAGAGGTCAGCATTAACTGGTTGCAGGCAGAGTTTCAGGGCCCATGCAATGGGCTGTGTGTATCTTTAATTTTTTATATGTAAGATGCTGGTGTTTTCCATATTTGCTGGTGTTTCCTGTATTTTCAGCTATTTTACTAGCAGCTTTCTGGCATGTCTATCTAGATCAAAAAGTTCTCTAGTAAACAGGACCAAAATACAGCACATCTGAAAAAGAATTAAGTCTTTCTTACTGACCTACCTTTTGCCAATACTTATGGGAGTCTTAGGTTAGAGACTTGAACTTAGACAAAGTAGATACTTCATGCTACATTAGTGGACAATTAGACATATAACATAAAATCATAGAATGGTTAGGTTGGAAGGGACCTTAAAGATCATCGAGTTCTAACCTCCCTGACCATGGGCAGGGACACCTCCCGCTAGAGCAGGTTGCTCAAAGCCCCATCCAGCCTGATCTGGCACTTCTAGGGATGTTCCAGTATGTGTTGTCCTGTAGTGGCATGCAAATATGTTGGGCAGTAGGTGCTGCCAAGGGCTCTTGCTTGCGTTTGCAAGCTCTGCATCTCTTATAACATGTCGTTGTCAATGGCTACGAGCTGCAAACACCAGACTGAAGTAAGGCAGGTCCTTGGGCTTGGACTCTTTTTGCTTTAATTTTAGTTAGTTAGTTAGTTACAGTGCTGCCTGAGGTAGGATAACGTGTTGTGGAAGTACTTTGTTTCATGAACAGTGTCACAGCCTCATCTATATTCTATAATGGAATCATAAAGCTTGTCCTTCTGAGATCTAGTACCTCTCTTTCCTAAAGCAGGTGAGTACATCCTGTACCCTGTGCACTGTGAGAAATGGTGTGGGAGCCCCTGAGCTCTGACTCAAACTGCTTCTTTCCAATTTAGTTGGACATTGAGTGTAAGCTGCCAAAGCCATTGTTCAGAGAAATATTTGCTTGTGAGAAAATTCTCAGGGTATGAGGAGAAGTATTATCAAGCAAAGGAATGTCAAAAATACTTACGAATCTTACTCATGTTGAGACTGAGTTTCTACAATGGAATCATAAAGCTTCTCCACTATTGATTTTTAATTTTTTTTTTAATCATATGTGGCTCTTATTAGCTAGACTACTGCTTCAGCCCTACCCTGTTAGAGCAGACACTAACATATTGTAGAAGTCAATTTGTGTCTTTACCATCTGCTTGGTGTCTTTTTTTTCTCTTGGAGACAAAAAAGGTAAGAGGCAGTTGCTGGAGCTTCTCATTGGCTCTGTATTCCGTGGAGGTTAGACTTAACAGGAAATCTGGCATCTGTTGACTCTTAATTCTCTGCATTAATACAGATTTGAATACAGTTGCTGGCTGATAGGTGGTCCTGCTCCAACTGCTAAGGAGGTGATGCACAGTAATGGAAGCAGAGCTGGAGCATAAAGTTTTGCAAAGTGTTCTGAAAATTAGCTGTTACTTTTGGTAGTCTTGTTCCCTGGGAATAGGAAGCTTTTGGTAATTGCTTATAGGACTTAAAAGGAGGAGAGAAATGGATAGAAAGGCATTGAGAAGGTTGCATTAGAAAGAAATATGCAGGAAGAACAAAAAGAGAGAGCTTCCTGAGCCATCTTCAAGGTGAACATTCAACAGGGGGAAAGGGTGAATAAGACTTTGGGCTCTTATTTTGGGGGCTTCCGTTGACAGATAAAACAGGAAGAAGCTGCTGGAGTGGAGGCTGTTTGACACTTCATATATAGTACTCACATGGAAGGGTCCACCTAGTCTTTAACACTGTCTAGGTTTTATGCTGTAGTTGTTACCTGGGTATCTGAGAAGCAGAGCAGAGACTTTCTGCTGACTCTTTCCATCAGCTCTCCAGCTCCAGGCAGACCCGTGAGTAGCTCTGTACACCTTGGATATGCCTGGTCTCAGAAAGCGATTCATGTACAGGGCAATGGGACAGATCCAACTGATTGCTATCCTCAGATAAATGTGGTCTTGTACCACCTTCTACCTTTGGGTTCAGCTTGTCCTTCATGACAAAGCTGCGTGTGCCCTTTGNGGGGGACTGGGCAGAGCTGCCCGGAGCCCACAGCGGGGCCCGGGCTGCGGGGCGGCCGGCGGCGGCTCGGTAAGGGACCAGCGATGGGAATAGCTTTATGGCAGACTCGAATGAACTTTTGTGATTTATTAACTCTTTTTTCCTAGTCGTCTCGCAGAACAAAACTTTCAGCAGTTCTGTTAAAGCCGTTTCACGGATGCTNAGGTGGTCCTGCTCCAACTGCTAAGGAGGTGATGCACAGTAATGGAAGCAGAGCTGGAGCATAAAGTTTTGCAAAGTGTTCTGAAAATTAGCTGTTACTTTTGGTAGTCTTGTTCCCTGGGAATAGGAAGCTTTTGGTAATTGCTTATAGGACTTAAAAGGAGGAGAGAAATGGATAGAAAGGCATTGAGAAGGTTGCATTAGAAAGAAATATGCAGGAAGAACAAAAAGAGAGAGCTTCCTGAGCCATCTTCAAGGTGAACATTCAACAGGGGGAAAGGGTGAATAAGACTTTGGGCTCTTATTTTGGGGGCTTCCGTTGACAGATAAAACAGGAAGAAGCTGCTGGAGTGGAGGCTGTTTGACACTTCATATATAGTACTCACATGGAAGGGTCCACCTAGTCTTTAACACTGTCTAGGTTTTATGCTGTAGTTGTTACCTGGGTATCTGAGAAGCAGAGCAGAGACTTTCTGCTGACTCTTTCCATCAGCTCTCCAGCTCCAGGCAGACCCGTGAGTAGCTCTGTACACCTTGGATATGCCTGGTCTCAGAAAGCGATTCATGTACAGGGCAATGGGACAGATCCAACTGATTGCTATCCTCAGATAAATGTGGTCTTGTACCACCTTCTACCTTTGGGTTCAGCTTGTCCTTCATGACAAAGCTGCGTGTGCCCTTTGGAGCTGGCACGAGCCTCAGGGTTTCTGTATTACTGTGCTTGGTGCAAGGTGATTCTTGTCTGCTTCTTCCACTGTGTTTAAAAGGAAGTGTAATGAATGAAGGAAGTGGCAAGTGTACTGTACTGTCCTGATCTGCTCACGGAAGTTACTGATACTTTAGTTGAATTTGGCTTTTCTTTCCCAAAGTATGAATGACCGTCATCATCTCTTCTGATGCGCTCTTCAGGCAGCAAGACCCTCTAGACTTCTGCTGCTCTGGGTTGCTTGAAGATCTTGCTTGTGTACCTCGTCTCTGCCCACATCTCAGAAGAGCCAAAGTTTTACACGTGGGAGGAAAATAGACGCCGGGGGAAAAAAANCCTGTGCAGCTCTGCCTAGAGAGATATACAATGAATGCGTGAAAGTCTAGCTGCTTCCTACATGCACAGATAGGAGTTTCTGTATATTTGAAACTTAGCTTGCATGTCTCTGGGTCTGGGCATGTGTCATGCCCTGCTGAGGCACTGGTGAAAAGTATATACCATGGGGGAGCGGGGCGGGGGTTTGGGGTGGTAGGGGGTGGCACATATTCTTTTATTTTTTATAAGGCATCATCTTAATTCACTGTATACACTGGAACATCCTATGTTATTATTTTGTGTTATACCTCTTTTAATATTTTTTTTTCCGTAATTGCACTTCTGTACCTTTATGTTTCCAGAGGTCACGTAGGAAGATCTGTTCTTCCCCCTGTAATAGTAGTCTAGAAAAAGACACTTCTTGTTACAGATTGCTAAGGTGCCTTGCTGTAGCTTTGTTCTTTAAGCTGTGGTTTCTTGCATGCTTTTATGGTCTTCTAAGAGGTACAGCAGGAAACACAACTTGAATCCAGCTCTGTGGTAAAAGTCTGATTTCTCTAAGTGTGAGAAACTGTATGTGAGAACTGACAGAAAACAGGACCCAGACCATTTGGATCAGGACCTTATACCTAGTTTGTCTGTGTATTGAAGATGAAGTAAACTTAAACAACAACTCAAACCCCAAACGAAAACCAAGTTATGTTGCACAATCAGTAAAGGTGCAGCAGCTCTTATCAGCAAGTAAAGCCGAAAGGTGCATCTGGCTTTTTGCAGAATGCCAGCTGATAGCTTCAGACCAATTGGATTGACTGTATCCTTATCCTCCTGTGCTACTATTATTGTTAACTGTGTTGGAACTTTCTCCAGCCATAGTCTTTATAGTATCAGATAATTAAATGAAATCTCTGCAGTGTGAAGTCTGACATAGTAAAAAATATATTCCTCTTGCATATTAAAGATTTACATACCTGGTTTCTACTTCTAAGCTATTAGCTCCACTTCCATGTCTCTAGCAAATACTTCTTGGAGCCTACCATTTCTACCAGTTCCATGGAAATATGTTTGCTTGCAAACCAGGGTTCTGAATCTATTAACAGATCAGATACAGTCAGGTGGCTTGTTTTAAGGAGCAGTGGCATGATTCAGGTCCTCAGCAGCTGTGTTGAAAAAAAAAACCAAAAAAACCCAACAACTGAAACCAACAGTTAAAGTTCACTTGGATGTGATTGTGCTGAAATTAGTTTGTATTCACATTCTGTGGATTTTGTGGAAGAAAGCTGACTTGTTGAACTGTAAAATGGAGTTGATAGTGATTGATGAGCAGACCTGGAAGTTCTGCAGAAATGGAAAACTTAGTTTAGAAGCAGAACAGGTATTTTCTTCTAGGCATGTTTCACAATGTACTCGCTGTTTGAATGGCTTTTAAAGACTTTAAATGCTGTGTCTGTTTCCGCATTATAGGATGACCTGCCAGCTCCTTCCAGAACCACACTTAAAGGAAACTAAATGAAAGCTTT
The DNA here is from genome assembly GCA_013400555.1 of Jacana jacana. Taxonomy (NCBI): domain Eukaryota; kingdom Metazoa; phylum Chordata; class Aves; order Charadriiformes; family Jacanidae; genus Jacana; species Jacana jacana. The sequence continues at coordinate 51,984 of VZTM01024974.1, read as the reverse complement.
GCAGTGAAGTTTTTAGTTTTAACTCCATATATAGATTTAGTAAACCATAATTTCAGAAAGTCTTAAATTACCAAAGTCTGAAGTTTAAACTTGTGGTAACTAGTGAGTTACTTAGTATCCGTCCCTAACAGCTTCTTGTACCAGATCAGAGCTTTAAAAAGTAATTTAGTACAGGAGAGCAGCTTTGTACTCAAGGGATTTCAGGAGCTGAAGCCTGAACTTTGTAACACCTGGATGTAGGTGCCCCTGTATCTCTGTGCTTCCCAGCTCAACTGCCTATGCCAGTCTGTGGCATACATGCACAGGGTGACACTTCTGTGCCCTGACAGTGACTTTTAAGCCTCTTACCAGTCTGTGTACAGAGTGCTGTGGTCCATGGCTGGTGGCACGACTTCCTTTTCTGCAACTTAAATATTTAGTCTTGAGGTTCTACGTTTTTGTAGGCTTAAGACCTTTTTTTTTTTAAGACCACTTGTTTATAACCTATATCCTGCATACAATACCGAGGCCTCGGGATAAATAATAAAGCTGTAGATGTTTCCACCACCAATATGTAAGAATTGTCAAAGTTAGTTCGAGGGAAAATTATTTATGTTTCTGAAATGTAGCGTGCATATAAAATCATCTTGATTCCCTTGACCTCCCCTCCCTTCCCTTCTCAGTCCAAATTATGATGCCATTAAAATTGAGTATTACTGGCAATCACCAGAACAGTGGTGGAACTTTGAGCCTTGCTGTACTTTCCATCAAGTTAACATTAGGTAGATGAAGGAGGCTTGGAATGGAAATGGATGTGGCACTCTGCTCCCCTTATTCTAAAAGGGGTTGAATACCATCATAATGGGATAATGCTGCTTGTGTGTGCTTGATTTGAGTTCAGCCAATTATCTGAATACTTGAATTACAAAGAAAAAGATGTAGCCAAGCGCAGTGTGAAGTAGATTCCTTGTCTAATAAAGAAGTTTTCTGGATTAAAAACTTACTCATTGAGTCATACAAATTTTTAATTTTTTTTTTTTTTTTCTGATTTGGAGAGCTGAAATTAAAAATGGCTTAAAAAAAAGTCTGTTCCCCATTCTTTAAAGTGGGCCACATGGCATGCTGTTCCAAGTACAGGGAGAGCCTGCAGATTTTTCTGTAATAAACAAAATGTGAAACAGTTACTTCTGAGATAATTTGTCTCTGTAACACCTGTTAAACAACTGTTGGCTTCCACTGCACCTTCTAATGGTACCAGATAAAAAAAAGTTTTAGTTCAGATTGAGGTATTTGGGCATAATTTTATGTTTCTTATGCGCTTCCTTTCAGTCTGTTTCTCTAAATTGCTTTCTGTGATAATACCAATTAACTACTAGAGACAATTAACAGCCTAGCAGTGCACTTGCCTCACAAAAAACTCCTTCTTACAGTTACATATTAACATTTTTGGCCTCTGCTGTGTTACACACCCTTTTCTGCACTGGCATTTCTTTCTAAGCTGAGGTAACCTGAATGTGTTTCTTGGGTTACTGTGCAATCAGGGGGCTGTGTTTTCCTCCATGGCCATACATGTACACAAGGGTGTGGAGGGGAACCAGGAACTATTTCCCTTTCTGAATTGATGCTACTTTGATGCATAGTTTGGAGCTGGGGCTCTGGGCAGCTGTTCTGCTGCCTGCACCTTCCTCTGAGAGTGAGTTGAGAAAGGTGAGAGAAGGGCTGGGTGGGGTTTTTGTTGGTTTTTTTCCCCCCACTAACTAGGAAAATAAAAGCGCTGTTTTGTCTTTAACTAGAGGAAGAGGAAGGGATAGAAGATATTCACCTCTGCCTGTAGCACAGGGTACAGGCAAGAGCACAGCCACAGGGTTGTGTGGTCTGCAAGCCTCCAGATGCTGCTTTTGTGGGGCTTTATCAAGGGCCATCATCTATTTGTAGGATAAGTTTAAGAAGCCTGAGCAGTATGTGCAGATGGGCAATTGCTGCTGCTTAATATTTCCCTGCAGTAACAGTTTGAATGCAAGGGATTTCAAGTGACTTGCCTCCTGGCTCTGCCACCAGTGCCTGCGATCAGTCAGTGAGATAAATTCTGCTTTCTGAAGAGCAACTTTTGTAATAAGTTTCAAATTATCTGACGGAGATCTGTATTTAATACCTGGTCTTCGCTAATGGGCGAGGGGAGGCAGGGAGGTGGAGTGCTCCAGCAGAGGGTGGCAGCGTGCCCGTGCTGCAGGCTGAGCCCAGGCACTGCTCGCTCCTCCGTGCTGTCCCTCAGGTACCTGACCAGGCTGTATTGCCTTTGCGTTTTCTCCTTCTGTTCCAGGGTGTATATTTTGGACCTCTAGAGATCATCTAATTCAACTCCCCTGCTAAAGCAGGATTGCCCAGAGCACATCACTCAGAACTGCATCCAGGCAGGTCTTGAAAATCTCCAGAGAAGGGGACTCCCCAACCTCCCTGGGCAGCCTGTTCCAGTGCTCTGGCACCCTCACTGGAAAGAAGTTTATTCTCATATTTGAAAGAAACTTCCCATGTTCCAGCTTGTACCTGTTCCCCCTCATTCTGTCACTGGGAACCACTGAGAAAAGTCCAGCTCCATTCTCCTTTAACCCACCCTTCAGATACTTATAAGCATTAATAAGGTCTCCCCTCAGCCTTCTCTTCTCCAGGCTAAAGGCTGGAGAAGAGAAGGCTTCACTATAGTCCTCCTATAGCTTCAGTCCTGCTCCTATAGGCTTTTCTGTCCAGCTGTAAACTCAGTGTAAACCCTCTCACAGTAGCTCACGGTGCCAGTCTGAACGTTGTGTCCTCTCTCCCTGCTGCATTTACACAGCAGCAGGGCAAAAGCCATCAAAGTCCCCCAAACTGACGCCAACCCCTCAGTAAGGTTGTGGCCAATGTATTGAAACAACTTGGTTTTTAATGGACAGGAAAGAGGCAGAAAACGAGTGGGGTATGCCATGAATCACATTATGGCTTGCAAGCTAAATTTTGTAATGACTTTCTCATTAAAATGCTATTTGAGTTTTCCTTCAGAAATGTCTGCATTAGTAATGAGTAACTGAGAGCTGATTTACAGGCTGAATTTAATTTTGAATTGAAGTGACTTAAAAGGCGATTTAAATCACAGTTTGAATCAGAAAAATCCTTGACTTAAACAACTGATATTAAATATACAGATTTTTATTACCTTTCTGGAAGCAGACTAGATTTTAATTGAATAACAACTATTAAAGCATGTTAGCTTGTAACTAGTTGAGGCTTTTGTCTGAAATATTACTGAGATGATGTTTTATTTCACTAACTCTTTATTTGGGTAGCCAGTGTAATATATTCCTATATGCTCATGCTTTTATTTTAAGATGGTGAAGAACATCTGACTTATATCAAGTTGCACGTACATAGAGGAATTTAAAATCAATTCAAATATGCAAGCTGTCTTTAAGACAAACAGAGCTGAAGAGGGACTGGATTGGGAAGAATTCTTAATGTGTGCTTTTGCATTTGAAAGCAGTTTAACTGAACCAAGTCCTTTGAGATTTTTGGAACAGATGATTTCTCCCACTCAAAGCTCATGTTTACTCAGTGTTAGAGGAAAACACACTTCACAGTCCATCAGTTTCTGATCTTTGTAGCCACTACTGGTTGAAGTAATTAAGTAGATTGAAATCAGCAAAAGAAGCTTTTTGACAAGGGTATGCTTTTGGCACTTGAGAAGTTTTGATGCATTTGCCTGTGAGTGACTTTGGCAAGCTAATAGCTCCAGCCATCTGTAGAATATGCAATATGTGGTTACTGCCATCAGGCTTTTGGAGGTCTACAATGGAGGGCTATAAAATACCAAGTGGCACAGAAGAGGTAAGTGGAGATTGTTTGTTGTCCTTTCCCATAAAAAATGAGAAGTATAAAGCTTGTGAGAGCCACTTCCAAAGCAAAAGAAAGACGTTTTTTATTAGGTGAGTAGCAGAACTGGAGAGGTCTTTGCTCTGTGGACTCTGGAAGACTCTCTGTTGTCTTTATAAGGCTGGGCTGACCCGTTTAGCTGTTTTACTACTATTTCAGTTTCTATTATTTTTAAAACTTTTTGCCTGAATCTTCAAGTTTATGTGTACTTGAAAAACAAATCTGAAATATGTAATACTTAAGGGTGGCTTATTTTTTTTTTTCTTTTTAAGTTTAAACCTGCCGTGATTAAGATAAAGATCTCTAATTTGGCTGCAGCAGAGAAGACTTGAGAATAAAGTCCAGCAATGTGCTGAATGGTGACATGCCAGGGAATATGGAATATCCTACCACGTGTCTCTTGTGCCTGGTGTGGACTGGGCCAGAACCACTGAGGATACAGCTGCAGAGCTCCGCCACGGCTGCACAGCTCCCCTGAGGCCAGGCTAATACTACTGGGAGGACTTAAGATAAAATGATGGTGTGAAATCACCCTCTGGAAGGACCATCGCGTGACAAGTGTTTTCTACATACAGGCTGGTACAGACAGCCAAGTGCTATGTTTCTATCTTTCTGAAGGACTGGGATGCAAATTAGCTCCAGTTCAGCTACGACTTTGATGCAGCTCCCATTTGCACATCTCCAGAGCCTGCCCTGTGACCCCAAGACCTCAGCTGGATGTTTTTCCGCTCCATCCTGCCTTACCTCAACACCTCAAGACTTCTTTTTCAAAATCATTTGTCATTTGAGCTCTGCTGTGTGACAGTGAGTGCTTATAGTGTGATTGTTTTGGTGGAGAATTACGGATGTGTAATACTTTATTTTTTCTTCCGGGTACTGTTTCAAATGGGGATGAGATCTCAGTAAGCTGAAGTATTTAGAATAAGTTCATAGTTGATACTTTGAATTTCTTAAAACTTGCTCTCTGGATGAGAAGTAAAAAGTATCTGCAGATGTCTGCTCTCCAGTCACTGCAAGTGAAAGGGATTCATCTGTTGAGATGATTACAGGGTAAAATACAATATGTTAAAAAAAATTCCCTACAATTTTCACAGGTTTTTTTTTCCTGCCATTCCTGCCCAAAATGCTACTTCTATTTGCAGGCATTTGGGGTCATCTGTAGAAGCTTCATGTCAAGCTCAGCAAGTCCTTTACTGCCTTGATGTGTAAGAGCAGAGACGTCTTGGCTGGCAGGGTTCCTACCACTCAGCTGCTGTCTGAAGCTGTTGTCTGCAGCTTCTCAGGGACTTCTGGTCACTTAGAGACTTAATTTGGCTTTTGAGTACTTCCTAGGTGAGAATGGGGAACGTACTGATTGCCAAAAACTATCACATTGCCCTGAACAGGGAGTGGTAGGCACTGAATTCCAGTTGACTCCTTACAGTGGATCTGAGCTGCTGAGGCTCTTTTATTTATAGATGAAGCAATGTTCTGTAGTATTTCAGCACAAGGTATGATTTACTGGTTTCCTTCCACTTCTTGTCCTTAAGTAATTGTTCTTAGTTCTGACTCTGTACTTGAATTTGATGCTTTAAGTAATATATAATTTTATAAAAGAAACAGCTGCCTAGGCTCTTGAGGGTAATAAAATGGACAAGTGTCAAGTGACCTGCTTGTTGACTTCATATTGACTGCTAGATGTAAGATGGGAACAAAAAAAAAAAGGCCAAGGCACTTCTTCACTACTTCAGAAAAATGAAATATTAAAAAAAAAATAATTCACTTTTCTGAAAATATTAATCATAGAAGAATGCAAGTTGATTTAAAATTAGATAATACCAACATTGCATGAGAGAAATAGCACAAGTGGCGTGACTGGAATGGCAGAAGTTAAGCCTTCTAATCTTAAAATTCAGAATGAACATTTAATACAAATGTGTCTTCTTAGCCAAGATTGCTTAATTTACTTGGAGAGGTAAAATATGACTGTTAAGTAACCACAGATAGACTAAGTGAACCTGATCTTATCTGTGATTAATTTTAGCTGCAGAGGTAAAAAGCTTGTGGGTTTCTTTGTTTTGGTTTGTTGGGGTTTTTTTGTTGTTTGGGGTCTGGTTGTTTATTTGTTTGTTTGTTTCTTTCTGCCTGTAACCACTTGTTCTAGGTTGGTTTGGTGTTTTTTTGTTGAGGTTTTTTTTCTTTTCAGCCCCACTCATTCTGTCACTCTGTCACTGGTGCCTGCCTGAGGTTTACAAGGAGGTTTGCAAAAGCTATTAGCGTGACTGCCTCTCCTGCAGCTTTGTATCCCAGTACTTTCTCCTCACTGTCCTTAGACTCAAGCTCAGGTTTTCCTCTCTGCACAATATCTAATGTGATTAGGATCTTGTGCCACGGTTGGGTTCCTAGGTTTTGCTATACAGTATCCATTAATGAAGTCATTGTTAAACCCCTTATTCGGATACTGACAGCAAACATGAGAGCTAGTGATGGTAAGACACAAACCCTTCCTACTAGGCTGTGAGACCCTGCAGGGGGTCTGGTCACCACAAGTAATTGCTGTCAGAGCTGCCTGTGTAAATTAGTTTGAGTTCAGTTTAAATTCAGGGTCATGATAAAGACAGTAAAATTGCCAAGGCAGCTGACATTGACCTCACTGGAGTAGCTGAAATGTGATGTAATCTGGAACATAGACTCTCCCTTCCATCATGTTTAATAGCCCTGTGTCCAAAATACTGCTGAGTGGGTATAAAAAGGGAAAAAACCCAAGCACTACTGCTATTGCTGGGGCTTGCTTTATCCTGTGGTTGGGTAGGGAACTGTGTTTTGAAAATAATTGGGCTGTGTGGTGTTCACAGGGCTCGGGGTTGACAGCCCAATAAAATAATCCTTGGCTCCACAGTAGTCAAAAATGTAGGATATATTTTTCCCTTTTAAGCACATTTACTTAAATCCTGTAGCAGTAAATGACAGGCATGTGTTCAGAATAGATATGCCTATAGCATCTTATTTGCATGTATTATTGCCTTTATTAATATATAATTGAAAAACCAACAAATATTTTTCCGGTAACCAGCCTTTTATTGCTTAGTCAGTACAATGGAAGAGTTATGATTTATGCTTCACTGTCCTGACTGGATATGTTGAGAAATGGAAATAATGATGGGGCTGTGGCTCAAACATGAGATTTCACAGCAAGAATGGCTTGGCTGTTGCTCAGACTTTCTTTGTGACCTCTAGAAAGTGGCTTTTAACCTCTTAACTTCCACTTTGTTGCCAGTATGATATGACTGCTGGTGCAAAGGGACTGCACTGGTGTTTTGTAAGCAGGTAAGTCTTTTGAAAATTTCTGATTCATCAAAACATCATGCACTGCAGTCCTCCAGTGGACAGAATGTCTCCTTCCCCATTAACTCTGCTCAATATGAATTTTCACTTAAGGCCTCCAAATATATGCCCTCTCATGTTCCTGTCCCGTTTCTCCTCCTCCAGAAAAAGAGTAAGTTAGGTATGGTGGTTGAAGCGAGGAACAATTGTTGATTTTTAATCTTTCTTTTTTTTTTTCCCTTCTACCCTTCCTAGGATGCAGAGGCTTTAATCCAGGATGAATGAATGCTACTATGATAAGCGCATGGACTTTTTTTATAACAAAACAAACACTGACACAGTAGATGAATGGACAGGGCCAAAGCTTATTGTTGTTCTCTGTTTTGGGACATTTTTCTGCCTCTTCATTTTCATTTCAAACTCATTGGTCATAGCAGCTGTGGTCAAGAACAAGAGGTTTCACTTTCCCTTTTACTATCTCCTGGCCAACTTAGCTGCTGCAGACTTCTTTGCTGGAATTGCCTATGTTTTCTTGATGTTCAACACTGGCCCAGTATCTAAGACGTTAACTGTTAATCGCTGGTTTTTGCGTCAGGGTCTTCTGGACACCAGCCTGACAGCTTCCCTGGTGAATCTCCTCGTCATAGCTGTTGAGCGGCACATGTCAATAATGCGGATGAAGATCCACAGTAATCTCACAAAGAAGAGAGTGACTTTTTTAATTATATCAATTTGGGCCATTGCTATTTTCATGGGTGCTGTTCCTACCCTGGGTTGGAACTGCCTCTGTGACATTACTGCCTGCTCATCCCTGGCACCTATTTACAGCAGAAGTTACCTGGTGTTCTGGAGCATCTTAAACCTAGTTGTCTTCTTCATTATGGTGGTGGTTTACATAAGAATCTACATGTATGTCCAGAGGAAAACTAATGTCTTGTCATCGCACACTAGTGGCTCCATCAGCCGTAGGAAAACCCCTGTGAAGCTTATGAAGACTGTCATGACTCTCTTAGGTAAGAGACTAAACATCATAGTATGTGAGGCTAGCAGTGCCAGCTAACAGGTTTGTGGAGTTTTGCTTGTTTGCTTGTTTTTTAAACACACAAACAAAAAAAGCGCCATCTCCCAAAACCAAACCAAACCAAAAGACCCTCATCAAACTTATAAGTGCAGGAATCATTTAGTCTCCTGTCTGTTTTAGATAATGAAATAAGTGCTTACCAAGCAGAGCTGCAAAGGAGAAGACCAGTCAATGTGAAGAAGAAAAGCGTCTCTGTTTGGTAGGCAGCTTGCTACAAACTACAGATCATCTACAGTTTGTTGCAGGGCATTGGAAAGGATATACAAAATCGCTTTGGAGGAAGGCTTGTGAAGACTCACAGCTAAATAGTAGAATATTTTCAAAATAACATTCTCTAATACCTGCACAAGGCCATGAATCCTATAGCTAGATGTGGATAGTTTTCTCTGTGCTTCTTCCTCTTGACTGTTTCCTAAACTAACTTCTTCCCCTGGAATAACACCTTCCCTGGGAAAGGGAGAAGATGCCTGGTGGGTCTGTGACTTTGACAGAGATTTTTTTATGCAAGAGGAGAATTCACTTTCTCTCTGTGAAGACTGCAGAGTGCAAAATCCTTTCACATGGTGATACAGTATGGCAAGGGTTCTCTAGATCATAACATGAGATGTGACCACGATTCTGCCCTATAACCTCTGTTGGCATTTGGGCAGTTCAGACCACTTCATCAGCTAGTTGTGATGTAGCTGCTTATTAAATTAGAGATGAACAAAGCAAATGATTGATCATTGGCGCAAAATACTAACTGTAGCAGTCAATTTTCCTCAGGATAACTTGAATCTCAGTGAGAAGTTCTGTGGAAGCCAGGCATCACCAGTGTGGCTCATGCAGCTCACTGCAGGTAGAAACAGGGGGAAACTGGGATGCTTGTGAAGTTGGTCCCAGGTGAGGGACTCTAAACCCACAGAAATAGCTTTACTACTCTGACAACTGTTCTCATGTTGCCTGAGCCAGCACAAGAAAGCTGGTGTCTGTGTATACCTAGGACAAAGTTGTGTTGTACTGCATCATGGTAGAACTAGAGAGCTCTGGGAGAAAAGTGTCACTTTCCATAGAGGTAAGATTTGCCAGAGTAGGGAGTTCAGGCTGAGGACATTGTCTTCACCTTGTGGCCAATAGATGCTCTTTGCACAGTCTAGTATCTGGGTCTCTTCCCTCTTCCCTCCCCTGGCCCTCCCCCTATGCCCCCACACAACACCTTTGTCTACCAAATGATGCCTTAAAATGCTTTAGAAGCTGACATCAGTTAAACTTTACAGTGCCTGACCTTGGATAAGAAAGTGAACGGGTGGTTCAGAGTAGTACAAAGTTCTCACACTCTGGTGTCTCCTGAAGCTGGCTTGTCCACTGCTGGAGCCTTTGCCTTCTAAATCTCTCCCCAGTTGTCCTTCCTTTTTCCTCCCTGGCTTTTCTGGCGCCTATAGAGATAATGTGTTGGTTGTGTCTGTCTCCCCCTCAACTTGCAGGGGCAAGATTCAATCTTTTGCTCCCCCAGAAGCTCTTGTGCAGTGAAACTTAAGCCATCCACCTGAAAGTTGAAAATCCCTGCAGAAAAATTCTGAATTGCTCCAAATGTGATCCTGCCCTAAACCATAAGCATCAGGTGGGCTGTAGTTAACTGCTGCAAAAAGAAAACCACTTAAAAATTAGTTCTCTAAGCATTTCTATGCAAGGCAGAACCACAGGCTGCTTTCTAGGAAATCACGTGCAAATAAATAAGCATGCAGAGCCTTCTTTAACTTAAATGTCTGTTTATGTAGTTAATATTACTTTAGCTTTGTACAAACCAAAGTTGGAGGGTGCTGAGTGAGTGCTGAAATAACACTGTTAACTCTCAGTGCTACCCATGCCTGTTTGCAGGTCATAGCAGACAAGTGGTCTGTGTGCTGGGGAGAAGACAGCTGGACACCTGATGTGGGAGGTGGAAGGACAGTGATGATGGCTGCCATTTGCTAATCCCTCATGGTCCTTTAGCCTGTGGCAGGTATTCAGTGCTCACCACAGCTGTGCTGCTATGTGGAGACAAACTCTACTCTAAGCCTCATTTTCAACTTACTCTTCCTTTTGCTGCAGAGAGGGGCCTTAGGAATACGGGTTGAATTAAAGATCAGCAGTAGTTTTCTTCTCTTACTTGTAGAATATGGTTTTTCAGCCACCAGATTAAACTATAATTTGGGTAAAGCACTTAATGATACTGTGTGCTGGGCCAGGCAAATTTAACTTAGAAAGTTTGAGTGCTACTTTAGAGATCATAATTCTGTATATTTACTTTGCCAGCAGAAACAAAACCAAAACAGAAGCTTTGGTTGCAAAGAAGTTGAATGAGTGCATGGCTTGTTGGGTGAAAGATCTACCCCTAACTTCTGTGTCAGAGGAAATCTATCTTGGCATGTTCCTTCATATCAACTCACCAAATTTTGACTGAGAGATGCTTTTTATAAACATTTATTTCTAGGAATGAGAATTTTATTTTTTTTTTAAACAGTTGAAAGTGTGCATTCCTGGCCAAGCCATTCAAGCATGCTGTACAAAATATTTTGGAAAAAAAAAAGCATTTTTTCTGGGCTTTCAAAGTACCAAAGGACTCACCAAGTGATTCTTCAAAAATGTACTTACATCCACTGATGCAACAACCTATAGCTATAAGCAGTGTGTGGATTTTACCCAAGGCAGTTATTTGTAATGGTTTGTTCCAAAACACCTGAAAATGCTTTGGAAAACAAGCCTGACCTGTTCTTAACTGAAGGCCATTCCAAGATGCTCTATTGCTGGATGAAGCGTGATGAGAACCAGAGTTCTCATTAATGTGTTCTCTTGGTTTCTTGGGAGGTTCAGGACAAAATCCTGCTTCCTTTTTGTGTGGCAGGAGGCTGTGTGTGCTGCTGGCATGCTGCTCCTCTTGCCTACCTCTACCTCCTGGGGAGGCTGGCCTGTGGCTGGCTTCCCCTCCAGCAAAACATTGCTGTCCTCTCTGGGTGCAAAGATGATTAAGGGATTGGAGCACCACCCATATGAGGAAAGGCTCAAAGGCTCTTTAGCCTAGAGAAGAGAAGGCTGAGGGGAGACCTTATCTATGTTTACAAGTTCCTAAAGGGTGGTTTGAAGGAAGATGGAGCTGGACATTTTTCAGTGGTTTCCAGTGATAGGACGAGGGGCAATGGGTACAAGCTGGAACATAGGAGGTTCCACTCAAATATGAAGGAAAAACTTCTTTCCGGTGAGGGTGACAGAGCACTGAAACAGACTGCCCAGGGAAGTTGTGGAGTCCCCTTCTCTGGAGATTTTCAAGACCTGCCTGGATGCATTCCTGAGTGATGTGCTATAGGCAATCCTGCTTTTACCAGGGGAGTTGGAATAGATGATCTGCGGAGGTCCCTTCCAACTCTGACAATTCTGTGATTTTGTGATTCTTCTCCTATGGTCCTACGGTTAAGAGTTGGGGGAATCTGGGTTTCAGTGTGTTGTCATGGATACAAGGTCCCTTCCAACTCTGGTGGCTTTTTGCACCTTTTGGGCTTGCATGGCCATTTCCAGAGGCTGGGATTCAGGCCCTTGTCCTCTACCGTTTTCCACCATAACCCCTAAAATGGTCCATCAAAGGATAAGAGTAAGGTTTTCCCTTTGGCAACCTTAGAAAGTTACCTGGTTGAAACCAGATGTGAAACCTAGCAAAGGGGGTAAAGATACTCTGAGGCTGAGCTTGTGGCCTATCCCTAGCTAAGCTTTTGACTTTGAAGAACGGTGGCTGCAGGTGTGCGGGTCCTTCATTTTCAGGTGGTGTCTATGTAGTAGCTCATTTGAACTTGGCAGTGAGATTCGTGCTGAAATAGCAGCTTTGGGGCGGATGATTTTCAGTTTCAGTGAATTTATAGTTTAATTGGTAACTTGCTGTTTTAAGTTGGGTGCACGTGGCAAAAACAACTGGAAGCAACTGCACTTGTTTTTTTTTCCTCAGTGTTAGCATGCTCAGGGACAGCTTTGATGTGCGGACTCTTAGAACGTCATGCTGCCAAAGCATCAGTAGTGCTTCCAGGTAAACAGGAATTCATTTTCGAGGGGAGGTGACATAACCTACGAGAAAATCCTTTTTTAAATCTAATGGAAAACCCTCAAGTTAACCTCAAGGCGTTGTGACACCTGGTCTCCCATAATCCGGTAGGAAGACTTAGAGCCATTCTTCTGATCCGTGTTGCAGCCCAGCTATGTTTCATGTCACTTCTGTGAATTGTAGAGAGTCCCAGAAACTAAATTCTTTTTGGAGTGTAGCACAGTGTCAGGGAGAGGATCGCCTATGGGATAAAAAGTCTGCACATAAGAAAATCACCAAAGGGCCAAGACAACAGTATATATTTATGCTTAACTATGGCTCCCTCTGAAAGCTCTGTGGTTAAACATAGCAAAATCTGAGCAAAGCTGGGAGCCTGAGCCATGCCTCACTGTCATCTCTGCGGTGCTAAGAGCAGGGTGCAAGTCGCTCACTGTCTCCATACACAGCAAAATGTGTTTTCAATGGAGTCAAAGCCACAGCACCACGAAAGCATTAGCCAGTAACACCAACAATGTCACTGCATTGACCCCTGTCTGTGTCTTCAGTCGTGAGGTGAGGGAACTATGCAAAGAGATGTCTGCAGGTATCTCTTATCTTACCTTACTTTTGCCGCTGAAGCCTTTTGGGGTTTTGTCTGTATAGATAGATAGGATATGTCCTGGGAGTTCATGGACTAATCCCCCCTGCAATCTTTGGGTTTTGTTTGATGGAGAGATTTCTGTGTCTTTTGTTAAAAGTAGTTTTGAGATACGTTTCCTCTCTTACTGACTTCAGTGTAAGCAGGGCTGGACCTTGCATTCTTTGTGGCACAAGTGGTCAAAACGCTTTCAGTGCTTGTCTCTACAACTGCTTGAAAGGGCATTGTAGGGAGGTTGGTGCTGGACTCCTCTCACGGGCAATTAACGACAGAACAAGAGGGAATGGCTGCAAGCTGCAGCAGGGTAGGGTTAGGCCGGACATTAGGAAATTTTTCACAGAGAGAGTGGTCAGTCAGTGGAATGGGCTGCCCAGGGAGGTGGTGGAGTCACCATCCCTGACTGTGTTTAAGAGTAGATTAGATGTGGTGTTGAAGGATATGGTGTAGGGGAGAACTTGTAGAGTAGGGCTGATGGTTGGACTTGATGATCCCAAGGGTCTCTTCCACCTAAATGATTCTATGCTTCTATGATTTTAAGGAGGGTTTGTTATCATCTTAATTTCTGCATGGAGCTGGTGTGCTGGTGACTGTGCCAGTGACCCTTGGTGGCTAGCAAAAGCTCTCTGTCCAAATACTTACAGAGGCACTCAGCAAGACACAGTAGTGTTGTCTGGGTGGTCTGGTTCCAGGGCTTGTTAAAACAAATGGGATTTGCTGGTGAACCCCAGGGCAGTAAATCAGCGCGGTGTTTTCCCCACTGTAGACTGTAAGAGAGAGTTGGTGCCACAACTGCTTACTCAGCATGCTGGAGCCAAGCCAGTGTGTAGTATAGAGACTGACCAGAGAAAACAAGTGTTGTGGTAGCAGCTTGCAGCTTCTGATGCCAGTGGGCAATGGAGGAATTTTACTGATGTTAACCAGTATCTCAAAACTAACACCACGAAATTAGTACTTAGCATCACAAAAGTCTTGGTACAGCAGAGCAGAAAAATGTAGTTTCTGAATGAGGTGGTCTCTTGCTTTCCCGTTCTGTACAATATTGCCTGGAACACGGTCAATCAGTTGGGTGAATTTTGGCTGCATTCTAGGAGCATAGATTTGCAACAAAATCCATGGTCCTGGATATTTTTTTCAGTAATCCTAATGCTCCCTAAATCACAGGATATGGCCTACCCATCAGAGGAGCACAGTATCCATTAAAATCCCTAATGGGAAGAAGTGTCCAGTGCTGCTGAACCCAGCTGTGTGTGCAGCACAGCTGATGTGATGCCTGTGGTGCCTCCGAGTCCTGCTCTGGCACTGCCCAGGTCCTGCCCTGAGCTGGGCTGCCCTCCTGCTTCTTGCTTGCACAGCGCAGATCTGGGAAAACCAGAAGCTTTTAAAAAAAGAATGAGCTGGATTTGCTTTCCCTACCAAAACTGTTGAACAGAAACCAACATCCCCAGGAGACCTTTTTAGCATGTAGCTGCTATCATCCTTATTTGTTTGACTGTTTTTTCTAAGCCTGAAAAAAGGGGAAACTCTGCTGTTATAAATGATTGGAATTTCCTCAGTGCGTTGTTCAAACTGTGACTGTTATGCAGAGTTATAATTTTCTATTTCTGTCTGTCAGACAGCAATTGTGGCTTGTGCTAAGTTAGTATTATCATGCATAGGGCTACTCCTTCCTTGGGCTCATGGCGAGAGATGGCAGGCTGTGGCAGAGCGGGGAGGCTGGAAGGGAGAGGGGGCAGTTCAGGGCCCATCCCAAGCTCTTGGCCAGGGGCTGCATTCAGTCAAGATGTTTCCCCTCCCTACCAGTCCTGCCCACAGCCCTGTCTTTATGGTGGGGATGTGCAATGACATGGAAAAGTGCAAATGCGATGTTGAACTTCCTTCTCCACAGTGATTTCTGTGATGCTTTCTTCAGGTTGTCTTCACTCTGTCTAATGTATCTTCTCCCTCCCTCCCCCTTCTTTTTTTGAGGGGCTGTTGGGAGGGGAATGTGTTGTCCTCTTTTGCCTCTTTCAGCTTTTATTATCATCTCGTGTCTCACTTCTTCCTCACGGGGGCTGTTGTCATTTCTGCCTCTCAGCTGAAACACAAGGAGAAACCTGCTGCTCCTGGGCCTGTCCTGTGTATTCTTGCTGTCTTTTGGGGAAATGTCTTTTGCAGAGTTTTCATGCTCCCCCCCTCCATCACTGCTGTCATACTTGGTTATCATTTTTTCTTTTTTCTTTTTATTCTCTTCTTTGCTTCAGTTCTTTGCCCTGACCGCTCCATTTCTGTCTCACCTTTGCTAACTCATTTTTGTTTCTTTCTCTCTTTACATTTACAACTGACTTTGTTTCCTGGATCTGAGTTGTTTGGTCTCAAGTACCTAGCACACACAGTCCAGGAGGGAGCAGAGGAGAGAGGTGGCTTGCTGCTCCAAGCCAGGGAGCTGGCAGTGCTGGTGTATTGCAGACAACAGCTTGCATCCTACACTGGCTGTAGGGTTTCCAGCCACGATGTGTTTAAATTATGTGACTCTTGTCCTGTGAACTGGGCAGGATGCCCATAGCTTTGCAGAGTCAGCTGTAGTGTGACAGCAGACACATTTTTTATTTTGGATCATCTAGTAGAAGTGGGCCACCTGGTATCTTCTCCTCCAGCATATGAGAGAGAGATGAAGAAAGGAAGTCTGTGTTCAAAGCTCCAGTTGTTTGCTTGTTAATGCTCCAGAGCTCTTCTTTATTTATCATCATGGACAAATCACTGTCGTGATGACCTTTCCCCACTCGTGTTTGAGCTGATACTGTCAGTAGCTGGATTCTTGCTCTCTGCAGATTTCTGAGGGCTGCCCTGCCTCATGCTCACAGCTTGGCAGTGAAGCTGTAGGAGATATAATATTGCTACTATCATTAGAATTTGTCCTCTCCCGCTCTTATAATTTTTGTGTAGAATTTTGATGAAGCCAATAGTCTTGTCAGATGCCAAAAATCCCCAACCCCCTAGCAGTTTGAAGTCTTTTTCTCTTGTATTTCTAGGTGCTTTTGTTGTCTGCTGGACCCCTGGCCTGGTCGTCTTACTCCTCGATGGTCTGAATTGTACCTACTGTGGGATTCAGAATGTTAAAAGGTGGTTTCTTCTCCTGGCCCTGTTGAACTCTGTCATGAATCCAATAATATATTCATACAAAGATGATGAGATGTGGAGTACCATGAAAAGGATGATTTGCTGCTCCTCTGAGGATAAGAGCCATGACAGACGCTCATCACGGGTCCCCTCGACAGTTCTCTGCAGGAGCACAGATACCTCAGGGAACTACATTGAAGATGGCATTATTCAAGGAACAATTTGTGGAAAAGGAGATCTGTGTGACAAAGGAAACTCCTGAGCTATTCAAGGGACTGACTTGGCTGGAAAAGGAGAGGGGGAAGGGAGAGGTCTTGTATGAGAAGAATGACTGGCAAAGCTAGTAAACAATATATCCACTTTGTTCCAGAGCTTAAACTCCAGTGTTAACAAAAGTTCTTATAAATAATTGCCTGATGAAAAAACACTTTGTAATGAAGAAAACTTTCTGTGCTGCCGTCTTTCTCCTGTTTTTTTTTTTAAGTACATGAAATTGTCTTTTCATATGAATGGAATAAATACATCTCAGAGTTTTTGTGCATGGATATAAAATGTAGGTGATGTAGTGAGACCCTTCTTAAGCTCCTACAGAGAGAAGAAACCTCCCTTACCGTGCAGGCTTTGGCATTCATTGAATATTTATGCTTTGAACTGTTTCTGTGCATCTTGAGGAGGATCATAGGCTTGGTTGGACAGAACTGTGACCTGTTTTCTTTCTTCCTCCTCCTTGTCTTGCCTTTGAAATAGGTAGTTTGATGGTATATTAAAGCTATGCCAGAAACCTGGCTGTGATGGGAAGCCCAGACCAGATACCAGTGTGCATGAGTGTGTCCGACCTTGGGTTGTCAGGATCTGAGAGTACAAAAAGCACAACAGCCATTATTACTTCCATAGTGGGTGAATGCTGCAAGGAGATCTGTCACTGTTGCATGGGTAGATGTGGAGGATGGATTAACAGAGGAGCAGTGTGGTTGTGTTCATTGTGCTCTTTTCTTACTTCTTCAGATAACATCAAACAGTTGTGCTCACCCCTCTCTAACTGCTATGTCACTGAGAAAAATGAATTCCAAAACTCTGTTTTAGATTTGGAGAACTCTTCAGGGAAGTTTAAAGATTCATCTATACGGGTTCAATCAAGCTACTTAAAACAGAAATTAATGTACAGGAAAAAAAGCCTGAAACCAAACTAACCCCCTACAAGACTACAGCATGCATTGGTTGTCTGACTTTGGACCACATTTAACCTCCTACTTGCAAGCAGATCTTACTGGAAGGTACTTGAGGAAGAGGCCATGAAACAGCAAGCAGTGAAGGGCTTTCAGCGTTGTGACTAGTTGAGTCTAGTCAACCCAGCCACAGCCCAAAAAGCTAGAGGTTTTGACATGTGGAGTATTCACAAATGGAGAATCCAGCAATTTAAAGCTGGATTTAGAGTGATGTTTTTGAATTTGAACTTTTATATTGAAAATTGGAACACAGATTTCTCAGCACTCAAAAAAACCCCAACCCCAAAAAACAACAAAAACCCCAAAACAACTGGCTCCTGCTGTCTGTTTTCAACATAGGTGAGCTCCATGTAACCCATCTTGATTTCAAGAGGAGTTACCTGTGTTGAGTCCTAAAGAAAGCCTGATATGTGGTATTAAAGTGGGTGACCATAACCAGAGGCCATTTGGGGAAGTTCTGATTGCTCAGAATTGTGAGAGAACAACACCAAGAACATATTGTGTGAGGCTGAAAGATCAGCTGTCTTTGGTGCAACCTGCGTGTGGGTATCTGAACTGTTTTGATTGAGGCAGAACCAGCACTTGGCTCAAAGGCCAAGATGCACTTTTGTAGAAGGCTCTGGGGGGTTTCATAGCAGATCTTGGCTTATGAACACAGCAAGCACTTGTTCAGACTCTCCCATAACACAAGTTACCTTGATAGGGATATGGCCTAACTTTGCAAGGTAAATGCTGTATTTATGAGTAATGCTGCAAAGGTTTACATATGTTTTTTGCCATTATAATGCAATGTTCTTGTGCAAATACTACTTTGTTTGGTGTTTTGAAAAGTGTGTAAAGTGGTGCTTTCTAGAGCTGGTGGCATTGCAAAGGCATAGCATGTAAGCACTCCTGTCCCTACGGCTACCTGCAGTGTGCAGTTTGTGACGCTCTGTATACAAAGCTAACTGAAAATAAAATGCTACTTTAAAAATGAAATATGTGTTTTGTTTCCTGTTCAGATGGTGATTGAGCATTACCTGCCACTACAGTCAGCAGTAATGGCTACTGTTACTCCTACTCATTTCCACAGATCCATCCAAGCTAAAACCGATCAAACTGTGGATGAAAATGAAGATGGGGAACTTTGTTTCTGCCCTAGGGAAGAGGGCAGGGGTGCCTGAACAAAATTTTCACGATTACTAGCAATACTAGGCAGCGTAATACTTGGTTCAATTAGACCCTGAAGAGAGCTTGGATGAAGGTCTGGAACATCTGCAGCCGTGGAGAAAACACTAGGTCTCTCCTGCACAGTCTGAGACTCGGGCTTCAAAATAACCGCATGTGGATGATTTTTGCAGGTAAGAAGGGAAAGGTGAGGTGACTCCTGTAAAGATAAAGGACTGCATTTTTTGTGGAGCATCTCATACAGTGGACTTCTGGTCTGGATTAAGGTCTGAGAGATATTATCAGTCATTCTGCCACAAGTAAGTGGGAGGATTTGGGGTCTGCACTCTTATTCTATTGTCTTCATTTAAAAAAAAAATAATAAAAAGGCCATCAAAACAACCCCCAAACCAAACAAACCATCCCCCCAGAGCTTGCAAACTGGTACTCTGTGAACGGCACTATTTGCAGTGTTGTGCCCTCTATTTTGGTATGATGCCTCCCTCTGAGTTGCTACCTCATTGTCTACTATTATAAATTATAATGTGACATGACTGGAACAGGAAACTGACCTTGCATCAAACTTTCCTACTAAGTGTTACAGCAGAGACAGTATAATGTTTCCTATATCAGACTGTCTAAACATCCCGCTACTCACGGAGCAGGGAATTTCTCTTTAACTACATAAACATTTCTCAGACTGGTTTGTCTCGGGGAAAACATTAAAGCATTAGTTGTACTTGAGGGAAAAAAAAGAAAAAAAAACCAACAGAAAAGCAAAGAAAAATAGCAAAGGGCAGTTGGCGAAAGCAAGTTTTATGGGGTTTCCCTGTTCCCTTTTAGACTAACACCTCTGAATCTGTTGATTTTGCATGTGCCTGCTCCTGTTGATGTATGCCAGCATACTGATGTGTGAGATTAAATTAATTCTTTCAGGGAAGGCTTAGGGTGAACACCCGTGGAAACCCCAGGACATTAATTCTTAGGAGGCAGAGGAAGGCAAGGGTAGAGTTACCATTAAGTTAGATAGTTAAAAGGTTATGCTTGTTCCTGGTGATGGTGGAGGCCTTCCTGTGCCTGAGAGACCCTTGAGAGTGGCTGTATTGCAGCAGATAGCTAGCAGGTATTTCTAATACATTAACAGGTCTGAAAACCTTTGTTATACTCTCCTACTTTTCCCCTCTCCAGCCCCTCATCTCCCAAGCCAACTTTGCTCTTCAAGCTATTGGCGGGTTCAGGAAAAAATGCTCCACAGTTTTTCCCAGAGCAAAGATGTATGGTCTGTCCCCCATGGTTAGCTCTCCTATAAAGCCTATGCAGTCATGATTGTTAGAGATGCTTTTCAGAGAATTATTATTAAAAGCCCAGAATGATGGGGTTTTATTTTACGTGATAGATCTTTGGAATCTTTCTGGATAAGCAGCTGGACTGATCATTGTTTAATAACTATGTGCGTGGGAGAGAAGCTTCTCTACTATCCATGCTGTCAGTTTGACCTACGTGTTGTGGGTGATGAGTCCCTCTGGGACAGCAGCCAAGCTGGGACAGCTTGAGTGGCTCTGAAGCATGGCTTCTCCACTGCTTGGGAGCTGCTTTACCATGACTGCTTTTCCCTCAGTGTAAGTCTTTTGGGTTTGGGTTTTGTTTCTGTTTTTTAATAATTACTGCAGTCTGGGGAAATACACCGATATTTGTGCATATATCATCTTCTGCGTGTGTTTGTGAACTGCCATAATTACTGCAACTACGTGACGTGATTGTGCTATTGTCTGTTCAGATCCATATTTTATATATATTTAAAAGTTTGGGGTTTTTTTAACTTAAAACTCTCTTTCAAGGAGAGGTTAACTATAGGATCAGTACTTCAACCGTGATCCTTTCAGTGTTTTAGTGAACTCTGCATGAAGATTTCTAAACTACTGGTTATCGGAAGCTGATATAGGAAGGGTTATTTTAAACTTGTCATATTTCTTGTGCTCTTTCCCCATAGTTCTGGCTAATGGCCACTATCCTAGCAGATGCAGTGCGGTGTCAGCCTTTGGCCTGGCTTCAAGTAACTGCTTCTTGAAGATTAGAGCAAAAAAGTGCAAATAGATGGAAACGTTAAAAACAAAATGGCAAGGAAATGCTATTATATATTATAGCCTATAATTCTAATGAATGTTGTAAATCACTTGAAAGAAGCAATTCCACTTTCCCCCTTGCACCCACTCCCTCCTTATGCTGGTGCAACCATTTGTGAGACCATATGGTGAATGTAGTGGGTTGGAAAAATAACGCTGGATGATATACATTGCTACTAACTGGAGGTTTTCCACTTGTCATGAGCTAGCAGCTGCATTATTTCCTCAGTTTGTTATATGGAGTCACACAGATGATTTGTTTTCCAAAAGTCTTTGTAAAACACAGTCCTCTTTGCACACTACACTTTGCAGTGACTAGGCAGGCTTCTGTCAGGGGGAAAAGGGACAAATAAATTCCATCTGGAAACAAGGAATTAGGTCATGGTAGTCTTTCTTTCCTCCGCCAAGGTCTTTTGGAAGATAAGGAATTTAGACACTTCTATGCTTTGAGCCATTCTTCAAAACATCCTGCTTATCTTTCAAGTAATAATTGGTCCCTGAGCTTCTTTTATACATCTTTTTATAATATTGAGGGTGTTTTTTCACTGCAGCAGAGAGAAGCATCTGTTTTCTTCCAACCTACTTAGAAGTACTATTTTGCAGCCTATAGTTACGTTATTTTGAATTGCCTTGTATATGTATCTATGCATCTTCTCTGTTGAAACATATTTATTTTCAAACTAACCTCTGTTATCTTCACCACAGATAACTGTGCTAGGAACAGCTCTTTTTTTCTGAACCAGCCTTCACTAGTATCCCAGTTGTGCACTTGGGACTCTGATATACTGCCCTATAAGAAAATCAACATCCAGAATAAGAAAAACACAAATTGCTTATTAATCCGTTCTCATCAATAGCTGCATTTTAATTTAAATCTTAATTTCATTGAAATCATAAATATGGTTTAGCTTCTATAAAAAAAAACCCAGCAAAATAAATGAACAAAAATTCCCATTAAAAAAATCACAACAAAAAAACCTCTGCATATCTTATATGTATTACTTATTTAAATATAAGTAAGTGAGCTTACTTATCTTTCCTGACCTTTAGTTTACCTGACTTGCTCTGATATATATGAAAATAAGAAAATTGTGTTTCTGGGAACAAGTAATTTCTTGGGGTTTTGGTATGTGATCTCCTGAGGATGTGCTTCTCATCTAGAGAGGCCCTTTAGTTTTCCTCCTAAAGCTGCTGTTGAAGGAGATATGATACTGCCCTGGGAGCATCATTGTTGATCTCAGCCAGTATTGCATTTTGTATGTGTAATATTTAAGAATGTATATCTACTGTCATGACCCTAGATGTTAAGATTCTGTTGTATATGCTAGACTCTCACAGTACTGTAGGCTGGATTTTATCTCCAACTGCTGTTTATATTTATGCAAACAAATGCTTGGTGTGTTGACTTTAATTAGATTTCTATGAAGAATATGTTCAGTTACTAATGGATGTCAAAATGCACGGGAGTGAAAAGGCTTGACCTCCAGAGATGGAAATGTTATTAATGCTTAAATGATTCTATTCAAATCCCAGTTAACGCATCAGTTGTTATGAATGTCAGTGTATTTGTTTGTGCAGCGCACTTTGTGATACTGGGCTAGGATTTTCCCACAGGTATAAATGAGTTAATTTAATTAGAGACATACAGTTTTGTGCCTCTAGGGATAAAGGGCCTGTAGACTGTGAACTTGCAATTGCTTACCCACATGCTTAGCTTTAACTTTCTGCACAGTTGCCTTGCTTTCAGTAGAGCCTTTTCTGTGAAAGGAGTCCTGCCTGTGTCAGTATGTGTGAGATGAAGGCATTCAATGTTGCTTTTTAGACTGTAAATTGCTGCTGTATGGGCAACTGCCCCTTCCCCAAGAGGCGCAGCTGCAACAGCCTGGCTTCCTTCACACACCAGTCCCTCACAGACACAACTGTTGATTTTAAAGAGGAAACATTTAGGCCTATAAACACAAATTTAAAATGTTGGATTATGTCCCAAATTTGAACTTCGTTGTTTTGTCCTATTTTCCTTTTTATAATCTCTTTGCACAGTCCATATAATTTTTTTGTGTGTTCTGCTTTGATCTTCAAAGCATAGATTAAAACTGACTTTTCTCTAAACAGATAAATTCCAGCAGTATTGGATCCTAGAGCAACCCTCCAATTTCACAGACCAGAGAGCCACAAAACTAAATAAATAGGGCCGAATGAAGCTTTTTAGTCTTGGGTTTTTGCAAGATCAGAATACCAACAATAACAAAAAAAAAAAAAGTTTTGTTTGCATGTATTAGTTAAAAGCACTGGAGAATAATACTTCGGCAAAAGAAAAGTTGACCCTAAGTTTATGACTGTTTTTTGCAATTCAAATGTGAGTTGGGAGTCCTAGACTCTTAACTGTCGAATTTTCTGAACAGCAGAGCTGAGGAAATCTGTTTTCTGATTGATGACCTCTGAACTGTAGTGAAGCTGCCACATGCATTCACCTCCTTTCTGGCACAAGGGGATCCAGGCAGCAGAGTGATCTGAGTGTCTTCCCCCAGCAATGCTCCAGCCTACATTTCTGTTTCCATGGGCACCAGGAGCTTTTCTGGCTCACAGAAATGAAATGAAGTCTGAGGATGGAGGAACTTCTGCTGAACATGGTATGAGCTCTGCCTGAAGACTTTCTGGCAAGTGCTTATACCTCCTTTCCCCAGCAGCAGCTGAGGTTGCACCATAGTCCTTCCTTCTGTAGAGGCAGGACCATGTCTCCTCTACCCAAATGCCTGTTTTCTCCAAATCTCTTGGTGAGGCAATACATTTAGATTTCGTCCTCTCAGCTAAGTTTAATGAAAGTGACTGATGGTGTCAGAAATTACGAGACTAGTCAGGTGAAAAGCAATAGAGCTGCCCATGACTTAGCTCACTCAGAAATCAGGATAAAACTGTTTTCTAGTTCAAGGTATGTAAATCATGGATGCAATTTTATGATTGTCTCTGCATAGGTGAGGACTCCCTCAGGGAGGATGAGGGCAATCCCCAAAGCTGCTTCAGAGCAAAACCTCAGCACTCTATATCCCACTACTACTGTGCCTCTACTAATTTTCCCACTCAGTCAGTGCCAGGAAAATACTAGAATCTGTCACCTTTATCCCATGTTGTAGCCAGCAAAATTGTTAAGGAATTATTAAAGTGAAGTAGCTTTGACTTCCCCTCTGTTCAGCAGTATGTGGCTTGTGGTTCTCCAAAAGGTGGCAGGATGACTTGCAATGATCAGTGAGTCCATCTGTAAACATAAGATTATAACTGAAGGAAAGTGAGGCTACCATGCTCGCTCAGCGTGTGCATGGTCCACTCATTTTGTGATGGCTCAGTTTCAGAGATTTTGCAGAGCAGGTTGAAGATTTGCTTCTGTGCGTGCATCCCAAGACCTTGGTGACCAGTGGGAGCGGTTCATAGATCACAGATTAATTGACATGAGGGAGCTGCAGGGCATGCAGACAGGTCATGAGAGATCCACAGTGCTACTCCTTTTAACTAGCTTCATTGGGCTGTTCAACTGACAGATAAGGTTGTAAGCCCTTTTTGCCTGAATGGGCCATCCCAGCAGTGCTGTGAGTCCTCACAGCCTCAGCTGCCACATTCAGGGAGAGCAGGACCAGATACGGGCATTCAGCACCCAGATACAAGGGTAGGAAGCTCAAAGAAATAGTAAGGGGTGACACCTCAATATCTCAAGGGATTTAAGCCCAAATGATTTGCTGAGGGTTGCTAGACAGGAGTCTCTGATGGATGACAATTCACTTCTCTTGCCCTCTGTCCCTTCTCACCCTTTGCAGCAGCAGTGTGAGCCTCTGAGTTGAAATGCAAAGAGCTTTCAATGAGTAAAGCCAAACGTTGATTAGAAGAGGTGCCAGGGATGAGATAACACTTGGATTTGGTATGAGCAGTTCGTTCTCCCTACAGCAGTCACATGGAATATTTTGACTTGCTACAATAATTTCCTGTGGGCTGATATCCACTGATTTGATACAAATGGCAGCAACAGGCTCCATCAGGAGCTGCCCTGAAGGGTTGTTGATTCTTTTAGTCTCCACAATGAAAATTGAGTGAGCTATTATTTCAAAAAGCAAGCTGGATCCAGCATGTATTTGTATCAACATGCCAAAGATGACACAACCTGTGCCTCACCCAGCCCAGCAAAGTGGGTTTTGCTAATGCTTTATTTGGTCTCCACTTTTGGCTGGGAGACAAGCAATGCTCTTGTGATATGTTATGTTCATGAACAGAAAATTGAAAACATTCTCTGTAAGGGGGTGGCACTGCCATGTCCTTCTCACTTGATTTCTGTGTACCTCTTTTCTGCATAGGTTAAAGTGGGAGACGTCGCTGTGAGGATAAGGACCTTGGACTTCCTGAGATAAGTCCTGGGACTGGGACTGCCCACCCACCAAATGCAGCTTGTAGCTCCTTACAATTCCTGCCACATTTTGGATGTGACAAGGAGAGCTGGTGGGTGGCCTCACTGATGGAGTCTGGGTGGTCCTGGTATGTCAGTGTGCAGTGGCTAGTGCCCACCTGCATGTGGGGTCTTCTCAGGTTCTGCACCAACACTCTCCCTGGAGAGCCCACAGGCACTGCCACGTCTTTCCAATTATGGGGTTTAGATTTTTGTCCCTTTAGCTTTTAAGGAACAGTTTTGACATTGTCAAAGTTGAAGCAACTCAAGCTTCCTTTGATCCAGGAGCAAAGTTGACTCAGCTCTGCTTTACCCAGTTTTATTTAAAGACCATGACTACCACTTCTGAAATGTTACTTGCGAATGCTATATTATTACATTATCTGCCTTTCCATCTGTTAAATGCCATGGTTCCAGCAGCAAAAATACCACTGTCTGACAGTAGCAGCTGTCAAAGGTCTTATTTAGCCTTGTGCAAAAAGTAGTAAAACTTGATACCACTAAAGATAAGCCAAGCTTTGTAACAATAAAACTTTCTTGGATGTGATTTAAGGAATGTTACTATTTATAGCACCTCTGAATTTTTACTCCTGCATAAGAGGGAGGCTGTACACATCTCTAATGTTAAGTACAATTATTTGCTTTTTCCTGGTTTAAAAAATCTACGTTATTGTTTATAACCCATGTACAAATATACAACCCTCTGTGTAAGTCTGGCCTCAGAGTTCTGCCTGGTTTTTCCCCAACCATGGCAGACAGCACCCATGGCCAGGCTCCTTCACAGAGGATTAAAAAAACTATCACTTGGGCCAAACTCAGCTCTTGACTTCTGTGTAACCCCAATGACTTCACAAGAAATCAAAAGCCAGGTTATAAGCATAGCTCGTGAAGCAGAAGATGCCGTGAACTAAGTCCTGTGTGTCACTTAGAAAGGAAAGTTAAAATTCTGTAGTGAATAGTGCACTTAAATATGAGTGATAATTGGAACAACAAATTAAATGAAGCATTATTTATATTAATTGAGTAGTTCTGAAGACTTCTTGAAGTCAAGTGTCCCATTAATAACCATCGCCTAATGGACTGTGTTTCCCCAGGGAACCTCACAGCCTTGGCCCAGCACAGGGAAACAACCAAAGAGGTTCTGCAACGCTGCGGATCCAGGGTGCTGCACGCAGACAAGCTGCACGCCTGCAGGAGTGCTAAGCCACCCCATCCCTGGTCCTGACTGCTCTTACAACTCTGTCCCCATGGGCTGAGCACCTGCTGGTCCTTCAACCTGCCTGGAAAATTACTGAAGACTGCAATTCTGAGCACAGCCCAGCAGGGACATGGGTGATACTGTGATGGCCACCAGCTGCTGTTGGGGTTGGGTCTGCCCCAGCGGAGGCATAGAGGTGAGTGATGCCCCAAGGGAGCTCCTGGTCCTGCAAGAGTTGGAAGATGTGTCAGCAGCACTGGTGTCTCCCTCCTGGCATTGCACGGGCATCTCCCTGCTTAAGGCTGAGGGCATGTAAATAGTACATTGGACCAATGCACGTTTTAGAACTAAAACCACAGGTGAGAGCAGGTCATGCTGGGCCTGGGATCTTCCTGGTGGCAACAACTGCAATCCACTGTCAGGTAAGGCATATTTTTGTTTGTTTTTTTCCCTGCTAGTGCTGCAGGGGGTGGTACGGCATGTTCCCTGCATGGTACATGGTGCTCCTGGGCCCCCCCTTACCTGGGGCTCGCCAGGACAGGCCAATGCCTTGGCAGCATCATTGTTTGTTGCCCGCTGGCTGTGTGCCACCCCAAGGACTTCCTCACCCCACCAGGGGCTTTCCCAAGCAGCGCTGATCCTGCCCGACCCCTTGAAGCCCCTCGCCAGGGGCTGGGCAAGAGAGTGACGGGGTTATTCAGGGGAGGGTAGGCAGAGGAGTGGGAAAGATGGGGCTGTTGATAAGGCTCCAACCACCAAACCGGTCTGAAACCGTGTGATTTGGCACAGTGCAGGGAGCTGTAGCTAACAACACAAAAGATGAATAATTGCAGGTCGTGGCATTCATTTTCCCAGTTTTAAAATGATTAAGCTCTCAGCAAGGGCAGGCAGCTGCAGGTTTGGGCTGCCTTTGTCCCTCTGGCAATGGTTAACATGGTGCTGATGTCCAGCGAGCAGGCACCTCTCTTCCTCCAGCAGTACTCATCGCCCCAGAGCGGGGCCGCCCCAGGGCCTTGCCATGCCCTCTCCAGCCAGCCTGCTTCGGAGGGGTTAAATGAATACCAAGGGTCCCTCTTCTCCTGCTGCTCATTTCTCCACCCAAATTAGTGGAGGAGATGTAAAGCTGCGATGCAGGGGTAAGTCACAGCCTCCGTGCATGCCTGCCTCGAGGAGATGGTAGCGGGCAGGAAGGGTCAACAGCAGCCCTTGCCTCAAAAGGGACTTGCCCAGCCTAGCTCTCTGCTGTTCTGCTGCTTTGAGTAATTTCCCATGCCATGGGGCAGGGCTTCAGAAGGGTTTATAGGGTAATCCAACTGTCTGAATTGACTCTAGTTTTGTATTTGAAAATAACATATATGTTTAATGAAAATAAAATAGCTAATGGCTGGGAGCAGGGAGGTTTTTATAGTGTTAGCAGAGGGGCAAGTTAAAATAAAAGGGCTGGTTTCCGATTAGAAAATTGTAAACCTATATGGAAATACCTCTTATGAGCACTGCTTCACCTAATTTTGTATTCTCCTTCAGTGCTTGTGAGGAACCTACCACATGTGCCTGCAAGTGAGCGTGTCCTTGATACAGAAGCAGTAGCAGCTGTGAGTTCCTGCAGAGGGCTCAGACTGAATAGGAAATCCGGAGGATACCGCTAGTAAGTGTCACAGTGTTGATTTTGGATTGCTGCGGTAAGTTTTGAGGTAAATTTTGAGTGAGTCTTGCCATCAATCCACAGGGACAATGCTTTGGTACAGCTGATGTGCTGAAACAGGAGGGAGTGAAACCACCAGTGTTTGCTAAATGATGATTGCTAAAGATCTTTTAGTCCCTTCTCCATCGGAGTCTTAAATGCCTACTAGCTCCTCCCAGAGTTGCAGCATTGCTAGCCGGGGAAAATTCAGGCTCTTCTTTTGTCTTCCATTTTTTTTTTCTCCTTTCACTAAGCAATCCTCTGTGAACCCCCTCACTGGCTGTGTGGCTGCTTTTAATGCGCCTTTGCTTCAAAGCTTGCAGAGGTGTTTTCCTGGCTAATCCCTCACAGCAACTGTGTGATGCTGTGTAGACCTTCAACACAAGTAACCTTAGGGCAGAGGTGAAGTCCAGGTGAGAAGGGGAGAAGGAGGGAGAAAATGCTGCCTAATGGAGCAGCAGTTGCAAAGCTGCACAAGGCTGGTGTTCATCTCTCACTTCCTTTCTCTCAACAGCATTAGAGCAAGTCTGCCCAGTGCTTAGCCCCCTCAAAGGCTGCATAAACTACCCAGGCAGGCAAATTGCCTTCGATGAAGAGCAACTCCAGACAGTCCTTTAGTGGGGGAGGTCCAGAGGGGCTGGCCAGGGCCAAAGAACAGCTTCAACATGACCAAAATTAGTAAAGCCATAAGGTGTTTACAGAGGGGTAAGAACCAGTGTTCACCTTTGCTCTGCCTGAAGAGCCTCACAGAGCTGCTCCTTTAGGGTCACTCTTCCATGTGAATCTGCACAGGAGGGGACAGCACCTGTACACAGGCTATCAAAATGCATTTGGCACTGCACACAAGCCTCAAACCCTTGGGGGTTCCTCCTGTTATATGAGATTAAAGCCACAGCTTCCCAGCACTGCTGCTGTTGCAGACTTCCTGCAGGATTCTCATGGAGAAAGTTGAGCACAGTTGCCTTTCAGTTCATGGGGGAAATAAGGTCAAAAAACCTTACAGAAAAATTTTTGAGAAATTTTTGGTCTCTCCAATGTTTGTACTGAGTAGCACGGGCTTGTCAGCTTTCAGCACTCTTCTTTGCCACCAAATAGTGCATTGCCTGGGAAATCCCTGATCCTGAGGGCTATGGGTGCCTGATAATCTTGTGTCCTGACTTGCACAATACCTTTGCATTTTACTGTATATATAGAGGTCTTATCTTTGAGCCCTTGCTCTCAGTAATTTTTTCTATATTTTCTAGAGATAATACCCCCCCCAAATTTGTTCTTTTAATAAAGGGAAGCAAGAACCGCCTGTGCTTTCATCTGGGAGGACAGTGTTCTCTGGCAGCATGCAGAGATCTAAAAGGAGCTACATTTATTTTTTAAAAAGCTTTTGGTAGTAAAGCACATATTTTTCTATCCTCTTTTTGCAAGAATTAAACCTATTGCATACTGAGCCATGATTCACAGCTGTGTTATGCAGGTTTGAAAGGCACTGAATGCATCTTACTGCTGGGACTCATTCTACTACTCAGGGCAGGTCATACCTAGCTAGCAGCTGTTTGTGGCCTAGAAACATTCATTCAGTTTGGAGCAGGGTGCTAACAGCTTAAAATTGGACAAAGTTCTTGTTCTGTAAGACTTCATGTTTCCCTTACCTGCATTGCTCTCTCAAAAGTCCGTGTAATTTTTCTACATTATTTTCAGCGTCATTCTCCGCACTTTTTCTTTATTAATTTCTGTCTTGTTTTCTTTCCTATGGCATGTTTTTCATCTTTTCTATAGGCTTCCTTTTCCCTTTTCTGATTTCTTTTCATCAGACTCTAACTTCCTCTTTTCCCATCATCAAATTTTCATACAGTCTTTTCCCTCTCCAACACACACACATCTCCTCCCCTGCCTCAGATTCCTGCCTGTGCTCAGCAACCCCAAGGGTTTGGGGCATGTGGTCTAAATAAGAACAATGAAAAGATGATGAAAGCCTTGCATTTGGAAGAAGAATCAAGTGTAAAAATAGAAAGGACTATCACAAAACCAAACCAGTGAAAAATACCGTGTCACAGTGTGGATATAAAACATTAGTGTTGGGCTGTCACATGCGAAGAAAAGAAATGTAGGTCTTGTTCTGAGATACATTGATGGGACTATTACACCAGCACTGAGAGGCAGATAGCTTGCTTTGCCTGACAGCGGGAGACTGGGTTTTAGCTTTCTGGGCAAACTGGGAGGTGTCCAGAGGACAGCAACACATGTGGCAGCTGTAGAAAATATGACCTATGAGCAAAAGCTGTAGGAATAGAGTTGAACACTAGACCTGTCTGATTAGGGAGGGTAAACACTATCACTGAGTATTTTAAAAAGAGAAGCGTGTGTATTTGGGAGCCTCCAGCTATGCTTAGGTATGTATACTTAGACAAGAATATGTTCCTTCCAGTACGGCATCCTGGGGTTTTGCTGTGTTATTCCAGATACCCCACTGGGGCTGTAAAACTTTCACCCTTCTTGTTTTGCAGGATTTGGTGAGAAGAAGAAAGGTTTGTGGCCACAGCACAAGTCCTCACAAACGCTGCTTCTCAACTCCACTTATGGTTCCACTGCCAGTCCTAGGCAGTGTTATCTGCAGGTAAGAAGGTTTCAATTCCTCTCCTTCTTGAAAGGGTTAACAGCTAAACTCTGTTTCCTGAATCAAGCTGAGGTCTCTGTGTGAGTGGGGCTGAAGATCTGCAAGCAATGTTATGTTGCTGTTAAGAAGGCATGAGGGATAAACTATCCCAGTTCACATGTAAATATTTGCAGTTATAAACAGGAGCGAGAGTAACTGGATAAAAAATGTGAAAGACTCATGATTTTCTATTGTCTTTTAAACTTTGCTTTAGAGGGATGAAATGCCTTTTAAATAATTCTATGGCATCTGCAGTACAACAAACCCTACATCCTCTTCCACTCAGTTTGACTAACACTGAAACACAGGTTGGTCACCGAGTCTTGATGACTGCCAGTGTTTTAGCAAAAGCACAAGTCTCTCAGAGCTGGGTCTGGCTTCTTCCTTTGCCCAATTAAAAAAACTAAATTAAAAAATGTTATGGAAATCGACACGAGGCAGTTACAGCAGGGGACATAGAGAAATAACATTTTTTTATTATTAAAAGACAGCTCTGAGCATCCAATGAGTGCTAGGCCACTCATCAATTAAAAATTACCTTAGGACCATAAAGCAAGCTGTGCACTAGGCAATCTCATTTCAGGCAGAAAAATCATTAGACAAACCAGCTTAAAACAGACATTAAAATAGCAGAAAGTTAATGACCAACTGGCTTGAGTACATTAGGAAAAAAGAGGGTTGCCTATCTATTTGCAGTTTTTTGCATGGAGAAGTGACACAGCTCACAAGCCTGTCCTCTTCTGAGCTGACAGTGCTGCTAGCACAAGGCTGTCTTGGGAAAACTGCAGAGATTCACAACTGCCAGTAGCAAATCCTGCAGAAAAAGTGAAGGCAGAGTTGTTAAGGGTTGTTTCTTCAGAACCGAAACTGGGAGTGGTGAGCCCTAGAGTGCCTTGCTCTTTCACCAGTGCCTCATATGTGGGGTGGGATGGGATGAAGCCACAAGAAGCAGAGCTGTTCCCAGCAGTGTATTCCCAAGCACTTTGTCCAGTTAAATTTTAAATAACTCTCTTACTGTGGCTTTCTCTGGTTCCCCCCGGAAGGCTTGGTTCGTTAAGTCCATTAGTGCAATTAGGGATATGACACAGCAAGTCACTTGAAAAACATCCATCCAAAGGGTGTTTCACTGACAGTTGATATGGCTTCTTTCTTACTCCACGGGAAAAGCTGTGTGAGCAAAATATGACCACCTGAGGGTGTGGCAGAAGGAGAAACCTCCTTCTGCCATGAAAAAACATGGGTGTTCATGTGGCACTGCAGTCTGGTGGTGAGCAGTAACTCTGCAAACCAGAGCTGCAAGGCCCTGTGCTGCAGCCAGGCTGTGTGGCAGAACATCCTTGGGCCTAAATGCTGTTGTGTCTCCCTCCCACCTCCCACCTCTGGCTCAGCCATCGCACCCTGGGGCCACTGTCCATGCTGGTGAAGAAAGCATGGTGCCTTATGTCAAGGCAGAACACAAATAACTGGAATAACAGAAGCATTGCTCATTGTGCAAATGCAGTCAGCATGGCCCCCACCCTCAAAATGTGCTTGTGGGTCAGTGGCATCACACATAGCTGTATGCTGGAGGTGGTAGATGTCTACCATGAGCCGAATTTTACCATGGCCACTCTTGGAGAGCAGGGTGTCTGGGAGCAACTTCCTTAGGAGGCAAATTTCACCCTTCCTTAAATATCAGTTTTCATCTCTCTCACCTTGAGGGGAGCTGGTCAGGGTGTGGGACAGCTTTAGCATCGCTTCAAGCCAGGATTGAGTTATTTCTTGCTGCATGGTTTTGGAAGAGGCCCATTGTCCTGCTAACAAACTTCTGCTGAATCAGAGGACAGTCAGTGCAATGAGAGGAAAATCACTTTTCAGGGAAAGATTGATGGCATATGCTAGAGCTGCTATGAGAATATTGTCTGGCTTTAGACAGCTAGGGTTTTTTTTTGATAACGTGCAAGATGATCATGGTCCACTTTTAGATTTCAGTATGGAATAACATAAGACAGCATCTCTTGATGTCAGTGGGAAATGAGCCTATTTATGCTAGATAGAATTTGGGCATAGAAAACCAGAACATCCATATGCTACACAGTAGTATGCCACCCTCCCCATGTACTTTTCTAGTTAGTTCCTTATAATTCAGTAAGCTTAAAGCAGGGGCAGGCTGTGCTGCGTTTCTGGCACTTGTGCAAGCAGAAAATCCTGTTAGGAGCACAAAGCCGTCCAACTCATTGATTGTTTGTTGCATGCTCAGCCCCATCAATCACTGCTGTGCCACGGCAGCTGGGGAAGGTATGAGTGTGCCAGAGCATTTTGGTGAAGATCACTGCCATCAGGGCTTGTGGCTGCAGTTGAGAGGTGGGGTTTTACTCCAGTAGTGAAACTGCAGCCCTCAGGCGAGCACCTTCCCCATGCCATGGTCTCTGTGGGAGATGTGGCTGAAGGGCATGTACATCTCCACCCCGGCCACCACATTTTAAAGCCTGGCGTATTAACCTAGACCTTGAAGGGTTTTCACTTGGGTTAATATCCAGGATCATGAGCTACAGCAGCTGTTCAGCTGCTGTTCAGCTGTTGGGGAAGGACATGCCCCTGCAGTAGCCATGCCTCCAAGGGATGCAGTTACCTCTAGCTGCTGTTCAGCCTGTAACCAGCACGTTCAGTGTGTGTACCATCAGAGGGCTGTTCTGACTCTTCCATTAGTTGAACACCTATGAATCTTTCAGAGGTTTGAGTCTTTTTCTCATACAAACTTTATTAAATTTCATAAATTCTTCCTTAGACCATCTGACCCATTGCATCCTCAGTCTATTCACACCACATCTCAGTGTACCAACCTGGCCAAACAACTGCACCTTGCACTGTCTATGCACAGTGTTACATGGGCTATTGCGCCCTGTCAGAGGCCAGGATCAAGTCAGAGCTAATTAAAAGGGAGACAGCACTAATTAAAATGCAGGTATTGGAATTTTCTAGTCAATAAACATTCCTTAAAAAGACTTATTTTATGAAATCTTTAAAAAGAAAAATTGTACAACAACAAAAAAATAGTCCCACAGTTCATTAATAAGATATTTATTCCTCTGCTTCATTTAGCTAAAAGCACTGCAGTGGAGACTAGTTCCTAAAAACGTGTGGATTGCTGCTGTTAGATTGCTGTCAGCCACGCTCGGAACAGGAACTGAATGTAACTGCCTTCTGACAACTTTGTAGATGGCTGCATCTCCCGTTGCTATGGAAATGGACCTGAGCTCACTGAAAGCTGGGTAATAGGCTCTAAAATTATCTCTCCTAATACTGAAAAAATGCTGGGGTGACATTAGGTAGTTGTAGTAGTAGTAGTACTAGTAGTAACATCTCAGCTTGTGGGATATAGTGTTTTTTGGTTTATTTTTTTTTATAGCTGTGTTATGTTCATGTTTGTATTTGAATTATCAGATAGAATATAACCCATCCATTTGTATTACTCTTACTGACCACAGCATTGCAGGGGTTAGATGCCACCCAGACCCAGCAACATCACCAAGAAAATGGATTTCAGAAGAATTGTTTGCTTTAACTAACCAGCCATATGGACACAACTGACCATTTCTCTTACCATGGCTGTCCTGTTCCACAGCCACTTTCCATTAGTACATAAGTGTTTGCTTGATCCACTGCCATTACAATATATGATAAAGTTCAATATAATTAATCCCACCTTAACGCCTTTTCATTTTGCTGTGTTCAGCAATCTCCAGCTTTGTCCTAGTTTCACAGGGTTCTTAGTTGCACAGAAAATATTTGCCTCTAGCATCATAGTAACATCTTACTTATCAAACAATGCTGGCAAGGAAAACTATGCTATGCAGATAAATTTGACCATGAGAATTTAAGTAGAAAAATTAAAGCTTTGAGGGAAAAACTGTGCCTGTCATCACAGGGAGAAATGCAGGGCTGCAAACAAAGAAAGTAAGGCTTAGAAGCTATCTTCTCAGTCCATGGTTTTGTGGAAAACCCTGCTATGCTTACCAGGAGTCCCGTGGAAACAAAGCACTCATATGCCAGTCTTAAGCTTGGGATTTAATAGGTTGCTCTTAAATTATTTACGTTTATCAAATTAGCAGAAGAGTAAATTTTTACGCTAATATCAGCTCTTGAGAAACAGTATCGTACACTGGGAAACATTGTGGGGTTTTTATTACTGCAGCAAATTACGGCATAATCTTGAAATGCCTTTAAATCCGAGTAGTGAGCACATTAATACATTATAGCAAAATGAGATGTATGCTTTTAATTCCTGGAAAAAATCTGGCTCTTGTAAACATTTTACACTGAAATAATGCTGAAATTAACAGTATGTAGGTACTCTCTACCTTAATTTTTATACTAATGACATGCTTACTTTTATTTACTGCTCAGCTGTTTTGTGGATAAATAGATGGGTTTGGGGACTATTTGCTTTCAACATGTCCTTTGTTGATCATCTATCATGTTAAAGAGAAAATTCTGTACCCATTTTAAACCCATTTCCCAAAGTCTGACTTGTCTCCTTATGGTGCATAGAGCATTACTCAGAATTATTTCCAAGCCTATGCAGAGATTTTCTGCTATATTTGTTTAAAAAGATGCCTAAACTTTGTTCTTTATAGATAGAAGGAACTCTGTGGCAGAGATTTGGTTTGCACATTCAGAGAGGATGCTGGTAATGAAGTGCTTCTGTAGTAAAAGTTATTAGGCATGCAGCCAGATTCAGATCTTAAAGTCTTCCTCCAGGCTATGCTTGTGAGACTCAGGGTTATTTTAATTATATTGTTTCTTTCAAGTAGATTTTATAGGAAGAGGATTGCACCGTTTTCCTTCAGCGTCTGTTTTTTTTTCAATCTCGGAGGTCAAGTAAAGTATCTCCAATGGATAATTAATTTCTACATAATCTTTGCACTCTCACTTTTGTATGAGTCTTGTATTTTAGGGTCAAGATTGTGATTTAGAGAGCTGAGCTGGTGCGGATTGCCACTTGCAGAATAGGGTTAAAGCTCTCCAAGCCACTGTCAAATCAGTAGTGAGTTTAGGTACAGGCACTGCCAAACTAACACATGGTGTTTGGATGTTCAGGAGCATTGAGGACTGGAGTGGACCAGGTAAGGGTGGTCTCCAGAAGAGACAGTTAATACAGAGCTGTAGGAAAAGTTTCACAAGACTTATCTCTCGTTCTGAATTACGTGAACCCTGTGCTCCATTTTCTTCGTGTTAGCTCGCAGTTTCAGTTGAAATGAAGTCAACAGCAGATCTCCCACTGAACTTAAAGCAGTAAAGTTTTGGCATTTAGAGGAAAATTACTATGAGGAACAACAATGCAATATAAACACTTCTGTTACAAATGCAAAATGTAAATAATATTCTTCTATAGCATTTATTTAAATCCCCAGGCACTGGTGGAAAATAGGTCTCCAAATAAGCTAAACAGTTTGGCCCATTAAACTCTCAGCCTTTACAAATATTGGTAGTGTTTCAAAGAATGCATTTTTAAGTGAGCAGTAAAAAGCAATTAGGCGTGTAATTGTTGTTTTAGAGATTTAATTCAATTCCAACTGCAATCAGTGGGAGTCCTTACATTTACTTCAGTAGGGACTGTGTTGGGACCTTATGCACTTGAAGAGAAGGAGGGGGGAACCTGTATAAAATCAGAATTAGGAATTTCAGAAGCCTAAATGAAATGCAAAAAGCATTTGAGACAGCAGACAACTTCCGTTAGGCAGAAAGCGTCTACTAGCCACCACAGCAGAACAAGATTCCCCCTCTCTTTCATACGATGCTCTTTCTGTCACTCGACAGCCATATAATAAATTAAAGGGTAGTAAACATTTCTGAACTTCTCAATGAAGTTCACTCAGTTTCTCTCTGTTAGATGTCACAACACAGAATTTTAATTCATAGTATTGCTGTATTTGACAAGTAGCACAAATGTTGTCATTAAGACAATATAGGAACCTGAACAACATATGGAACAGGCTAAAGCCTGTAGAATTTATATTTAACTTATATTTAGGCTAGATAGGAATGCTATCAAAACAGGCAGATGGAAAGCTTTGATATATATTTCAAGATGCTACTTTGATTGAAAAGAAAAACTGTATTTCATTTTTAGGGCTGAAATTGGAAAGATAAACTATTCGGAGCATTCACAATTACTTGTGAGAACATGGATGTTTATAAATATCTACATTGTAAAGATCTGAATCCAGGATTATAAATATATAGTTTTCCCCTTGGTTGATGCACAATATGTAAGGACTGAAGATGTATAACTCAAAATCAAGTTTCCTGGATGAATCTTTAAACTTCTAAGTTGTCAGGAGTATATTTGAGGGGAAGAAATATTATGCTTGTTACAAGATTTAGTGTAATTTTACTGCCTTTTTTCCTGAAGTATCACAGCACCTCATTTACAGCATTTTGTTTCCTGCAGAAATAAGATTGCAGCAGACACTTTTGTCATTACCAAGTCAGGACTGGATTAATTGCTTTAGCCGAAATCTAAATGGAATAGCAGAAGGTGGTTTTAAATTAGCTACCTGGAGGTCTGGTGGAGTAAATCTCCCCTTTCTTTTCAGTGCAGAAGGAGAGGTGATGGACATTAAGATCATCAGCCTGATGTAAATGGAAGCTCTCCATTCACATTTTAAAGGCGAGACTCTAAAACCCAACACAACAAATATATTCTCCTCTTAAAGCTTACTTTCAGTCTAGGAATCATAGAATCATAGAATCATAGAATCATAGAATCATTTAGGTTGGAAGAGACCCCTGGGATCATCAAGTCCAACCATCAGCCCTACTCTACAAGTTCCCCCCTACACTAGATCTCTCAACACCACATCTAATCTGCTCTTAAACACAGTCAGGGATGGTGACTCCACCACCTCCCTGGGCAGCTGATTCCACTGGCTGACCACTCTCTCCGTGAAAAATTTTTTCCTAATGTCTAGCCTAACCCTACCCTGCTGCAGCTTGCAGCCATTCCCTCTTGTCCTGTCGCTCATTGCCCGTGAGAAGAGACCAGCACCAATATCTCTACAGTGCCCTTTCAAGCAGTTGTAGAGAGTGATGAGGTCTCCCCTCAGCCTCCTCTTCCTCAGACTAAACAACCCCAACTCCCTCAATCGATCCTCATAAGCCTTGTTTTCCAGTCCTCTCACCAGCTTTGTTGCCCTCCTCTGTACTCGCTCCAGCACCTCGATATCTCTCTTGTGCTGAGGTGCCCAGAACTGGACACAATACTCAAGGTGTGGCCTAACCAGTGCTGAGTACAGGGGGACAATCACCTCCCTACTTCTGCTGGTCACACTATTCTTTATGCAAGCCAGGATGCCATTGGCCTTCTTGGCCACCTGGGCACACTGCTGGCTCATGTTTAGCCTCCTGTCGACCAGCACCCCCAGGTCCTTTTCTGCCAGGCAGCTCTCCAGCCACACTGCCCCAAGCCTGTAGCTATGCATGGGGTTGTTGTGGCCCAAGTGCAGGACCCGGCACTTGGCCTCGTTGAAGACCATGCCATTAACATTGGCCCATCTATCCAGTCTATCCAAGTCCCTCAAGAAGAAGAAGAAATGGTATAAAGCTACACAATGCAGTGTAGTCTCCAGTCTCCAGTAAGGAGATATGACGCAACTCACTTCAATGACATCGCAAAAATAAGTTTCCAAGGATTTATCACAAAAATAAGTTTCCAAGGATTTATAGTAACCAAAGTATTACTTCTGGTGATTTATAAAGCCGCACACAAATCTTCCTCTAGACAATCAGAGGAAGCAAATAGAACCTAGCTGCAACGATGTATTACAGTTTGTTTGACCTAGTTTGTCACAAGAACAGAGCCTTTAGATCAAATGTGTCTGCACCAAGGCCGACTGCCCTCCCTGTAAAGGCTTGCCAACTGCAATACGGCCTTAGAGATTTAACTTTTTAATTATTGGATTTCAGAAAACGTATTTTACTCTTTCCACCGAGGTGCAAGTACACCTGATTTTAATAGAGAAGTATTATTTCCCACCATCACCCAAAAAAACCAATCAAGGACAGAACACAAGGTGCCCAAGCAGAACACGGTATCCCAGTGAAAGCCAAGGGAAGGAGCCCTTTGAATTTTACTGACTGACCACTGGATGCCACTATTGTTCCACTGAAATAAAATGCTATGTTGTCATCTTCTGGCTGGTTTACTACCCCTGAAGGAGGGAGTTTAAATCACACTGGTATGCACAATTTTTTGCAGAAAATAAGCGACTAGGTTTGATATTATTAATGGTTTTGACTGGTTTTAGACATTTGACTTTCCTTCTTGCTCAGAGCCCCTTCTCAACAGGAATCACTGCACTAGTCTTCCCCTTCAAAGGCTCTGTCAGCATACCCCCATCTTCTGACTTGAGAGAAGCAATTTCAAATCCACATTCTGGTCATGCAGAATTATTTAGGAAAAGAAGAAGGGATGAATGATCTAACATTGGCCTCCAACAAATCGGAGCCCCAAACTGGGGAGCCGGCCAGGGAAAGTGCTAGTGAGAGGCTCATCCTCCCTCTGCCCTACAGTACTGTGATTCCCAGCTGACAGAGGCTGCTGAGGAGCTCACAAGTTCTTTCAGTAGTAAGAGTTTCATGTTAGAGGGACCTTAAGACTGGAAGAAAGCAATGTTTAAAAAAATTATTTTTTTTTTCCTCTAAATGAGTGTGTTATCCTGCTTTTAAAAGCTCTGTTTTTAACTTTAAAAAATATAGATATGTATTTGAAATCAGATCAATCCTGCCTCTGTTTGCAGAATCATAGGGTGTGGATTGCTGTATTTCTCACCATCCTCAGGTTTGCCTGTGCAGCTTCTCAAGATCTATGATCTCTTGAAGGCCACAGCTCTCAGGACACTGTGCAGTGCTGAGGTGTCCCCAGGGTTGTGCCACGGCTCTGCAGCCTTCCCTCCCTGAAAGGGAAGAGTTTCCCCTTTGCCTCTGTGACAAGCCGCAGGGTGTAGCACTGCCCCAAAGCCTCCACATACTCGCATCCTGTGACATTGGATCTGTGCATTGTTTCATACTGGTGATTTCTATGATTAAACTCTCATTTGGAGCTGGCACTGAGCCCTCTCCAGTAACAGAAATTGTGAGCAACAGTGTTGCTTGTGAGTCCCCTCTGCTCCAGCTTTTCTTCAGGAATTCTCCTGAGCAACCCCTCCACACACCAACACTGTTCATCCCTCACTAGCTGTTCCGTGCAGCCATACTGTGCTTTTTTCCCTTTCCAGGAGACAACCCTCCTAATGGTGCTGTCAGGAAGGAATAGATGTTCACCTCTTAGCTGCTCTAGTTGATATTCTAGAGGCAGTCACCTCCAGCAAGAGGTGAAGACAACAGCTGCAGGTAGTAAAGGCTTAAATCCTCTGCTCTAAAACTTTGCACTAAATCAGCTAATTACATTACATACTGGAACCTAACTTTAGCATTAAAAAAACGTTTTTTCCCTTTCCTACAAATAGTATAAAAGGGAAATACAGGCACTATTTTTCATTTGAAACACAGGTATTCCTTCTACTGGCAATTTCACACGCGCACAAAACACTGGATGTTTGAAATTAAAATCACAAT
This sequence comes from Jacana jacana, assembly GCA_013400555.1. Classification (NCBI taxonomy): domain Eukaryota; kingdom Metazoa; phylum Chordata; class Aves; order Charadriiformes; family Jacanidae; genus Jacana; species Jacana jacana. The sequence continues at coordinate 11,899 of VZTM01024974.1, read as the reverse complement.
GGCTTTATTCTAGCTGAGGGATCCCTAACCTTATTTTGTAACTGCCTTTCAAAATGCAGCAAGTGTACTTTAGTCACCAGGGAAAGGTGACTGTCATCTATGTGGATATGGAGACAAAAATGACAGTATAATTTATGGTTGAACCTAAAACAAATCTTCACCATGGCTAATATTTTTTCTTTTGCTATTTTCAGCAGTTTGGGTGACTTTAATAGGACAAGAAATCTTTTCCACCATGCTTCTTGATATTATTTATTTGAAAACAACACCACCCTCCTCCCCACCCACCCTTTTTTTTTTTTACTGTGGGTTCCTTTTAGGCTCCACCCCAACTGTTTAAAAAGATTGCTTTGGCTTCATTTCAAAAGGGCCCTCTTTAACTTCTTGTAAATACAAGGGTACAATGTAGAATATCAGTTTTCATTTAAAAGGCACCTGATACGATAATAATCTAAGTGTCCTAGTAGCAGGTATCACAGCCCCAGACAGTGACTGAAGAGATGCACAACACAGTTCTTACCAAGCTTGCAGCACAGAACATTAGATGGTGTTTCTGCAGACATTCAAAGAAATAACCTAACCTTATGGAGTGGGTTGTTCAGATATTTGCTGGAATGCAACTCCTGCCAACGGTTTTACAAAAATTATTTCACTTAAGGACCTTTTTAAAGACCGATTTGTTGGCCTCAATCTGTTTTTAAAGCAGCTCATTTCATTTCTTCAAATAACAGAAAACCTTTCTTAAACTATTACCCTAGAGACCAGTAAGAGCAAGTTACTCATTGTTGTCTTTCCAGTTCTGGACAGAGAGCTATTGTGCTAGCTCTATTTTGTCACGTTTAAACTGGGTATGCAAGAGAAGTTTCTTTGTACCTTGTGTAATCTTTAGATTAGGAACAAAGGAGAAAATGACTCACATTACCAAGATTTTCTTGTTATCTTTAAACATTTAGATTTTATTTTTTTTTTCTTTTTTTGTTTGTTTTGTCTTTGCTTTCCTGTTGCAGGCGCAGCATGCAGGAGGCATGCCAGCTATCTGCAGAGACAGCACGTCTTAGCAGAGCTGAGAGATACTGCTTGCTTCCATAGTTGCCCTTAAAATTTATTTTAAGCAGTAATTATTTTATTTTTAAGACATTGACCTGAATATTGCATGTTTGCAAAATAGTTTCATTTCAGCTGGTAATCAGTCAATGTCTTGATATTTAGGTTTTTTTCCTAATAGGTTAGTTGTGCACATGAAGTTTTAGTTGTACACAGGCACCCGTGCATTAGCACTTGCCACACCGAGGGGTGATACAAAATCACACCCACAACTGTTTCCTTATGCTTTTGCTGAGCTCCTCCTAAAATGAAAAATAAAGGATTTCAATTTAAGTGTCTTTAAGCAGTAAACTCACCCTAGCTCAGAATATGCTCCCATGGCATGACATGAAGCACCTCTCCTGGGAGAGGCATCATTTGAAACTAGTTGCAGCTGAGGATGCTTAAAAACCAGAGTATCAGCTGTGTTCACCCCGGGTAACTGTAGCTTAATTGCTCTGCAAGCTTGTCACAGACCAGCTAAAGAGAGATGGGATTGAAATCATTATGTCATGTTGCTTTTCTGACACTTCGTGTTACTGTGTGGGCCTCAAACTGAAAGGACTGTACTGTGGTAAAATATTAGTCTAGAAATATTATTTTCCTAAATATTTCACTATATGGTTGATAGTGGCACTGCATGGAAGCTTTGATTCTTCTCCTCTGACACGTGTATAATTCTGTTTACAGTCAATAAATGATGCTGCAGTAAATTTTCTCACAGAAGGAGATTTGTACTTGCAGAGTCACTCATGGTAGTTTTGAGGCCTGTGTTGCTCTATAGGGGTGCAAAATGAATGGTAAAATTATGTGAGCATTCCAGAGGCATATTTCTGTTGAAATTTAATGTCCTAATGATCTGAAGTTGGAGCTAAGAAAATAAATTCCAGCCCTTGGTTGTGGCATAGACTTCCTTGAGAACATAATACTTTGGTGCTCCAGTTCCCACATGTTTAAAATTATAATACTGCTCCTGCTCCTCTTTGTCTGATAACCCTTCTCAGTCTGGGATTCTGTGTGTTGTTTTGGGGTGCTGAACAATGGACATGGACATGTTTATTTGCTGACAATAGAAGATTCTTCTTTTCATGACTGGGGAGAGATCAGATAAACCTGAAACCACTTTTGGGGACACCACACTAACACTCTTAAATCACCGCTTTCCCCTGAAATGCTGTTTTGCTGCTTTTCCTGAGCTGCAGGAGCTTCTCTTTGTTTCCCTGATGCTACTTTTTGCTCTTCCTCCTTTACAAACACATTACAGTGATTTCAAACACTTTTGAGTGCCTTAGTGTTTGGTAATGACATTTGCGTAACTCTCTCAGTAGCTGTCAAAATGAAGGAGAGCAGTTAAATGCACGAGATTTGGTGACATTTAGCCCTGCCTATAGTGATATTTCAGGAGTGTGAGATGCTGCAGAAGTTTTTGAGAAGCTTTTTCAGATGGAGACTCTTGAAGACATGCAAAATATTGCACTTATTTTCTGAAGATGATGTATGAGTAGCACAGGACAGGGTGGGAAGAAGAACAACTGTTTCATGGTGTGAGTTGCTTAGCTGCTAAGATCAACATTTTTCATGAAGTAATTGCATCACTGAAACCCTTCCACACAGTTGAATATAATGGCATGAAATAGTGCTGCTCCTGGGAAAATCCGGGTGCATAAGGTATGAGTATCATGTGTGGTATCCGCTCCTTTCTTTAACCAGAAATAAGGCTGCAGAGATGGAAATGTGAAGGTGTAACTCCATGAACGGGATGAGAGATCTTACGTCTCATTGATGCTAAAACTGGGAAGTCCCAGTCCTCTTCCTATTCTTCCATTTCCCTCTCCCCTTCCCTGGATTGTCTTGTGCTGGCTCTAGAATATGTGGAACCCTCTGTAAGCCAATTCACTTGCTAAGCTGTTCTAAGACTAGCCCAACAAAAAGATGCAATGAATAGAATTAGTTAGCTGAAGTGACTCAGACAAGGGTGCAATAAAAACCTGGGCCCATGCAAAAGCAGAACAGTGTAGATAAGTTTGGGAGTGGTGAAACACTGTCAGCCTGTGGTTTAACTGGCATCTTGTCTTTTACACTGAGGTGCTCATGTTCAGTTTTGGCTGTAGTTTCTCTGCTGTGGAGTCAGCATCCTTTTTGTGTTGCGTTGCCTTGAAGCCCTGATGCTTAGTTTGCTTTCTGTGGCACTGGTTTGGTACAAAGACTCGGGTGGGGGATGCTCGGAGCAGGCAGCAACACTGTCTCATCCCAGGGATATTTCTGTGATTGTTGGTGTGCTTGGCCAGACCCCTGGGGAAAGACAGGCATCTTTTTCTCTACCTTTTTGTGATCTGAGAGGGATTTGTCTGAAATCTCACAATCCGAGTGCAAGAGCAGAAGGAAATTTCAGACAAAAGAAGAATGTCTTTTAGGTGCTGAGCCAAGTGACTCTCATGTGGTGGGGCAGGGGGAGAGAGGAGGGACTGCGTCAGACAGGTGGGCTTAAGTATGTGAAGTCCACCTGAATCCTTCTGTAGGCCTCTGCATCTTTGGAGCCTCCAACAGGCTCCAGAGGTACCTGTTAAGATCACTGCATGACTGGAGCTTCTAATGCGTGAGCTGGAACCCAGAACAGACCTTAAAACGCTTACCAGAGCACAGCACAACCCACAGACTGGCTTATGAGGTTATTTTTATGCATCTCCACAAAGAGATGTGAAAGCCCTATGAGCCGGGCTTTGTCAAGACACAGCTCTTACATCAAGAGACAATAAAGGAGTCACAGACTGCCACTGGCCTATTGCATAACAGGATCAGACATTTTAATGAGCTTCTGCTAGTCCACGGTTCATCAGCCCTGCTGATTTGTAATGAAGCAGGACACTGCTATAGAAACCATTCCAGCAAACAGCATTTTTGAATGAACTTAAGAAGATGAGTTTGAATTGAAATGCAAACAAACTGTGGATCAGTCCATCTCTTTCTGAATTGTAGGAGCCTGTTTGCCCTCCCAGTCATCTTACAGTTTAATCCAGTCTGAATTAAAGCTTTTAGAGGTATTTTGTACATCTGACTTCCCAAAGCATCTAATTTTCTCTGGTTCTTTAATATTTTTCCCATTACAATTCTCAATCCCACTTTTTAGCAAAGGATTATGAAAAAGAAATTATTAACATACCTTAAAAATTTCTCTAATAATATATTCTATAAACTATGTTTATAAAGAAATGGGAGCTAAGAATAATTTTAAGGACAATGGTCTATAACACAGAGAGGAACAGCTATGAAATAAGAAAAGTTTTTTTCATTAACTGCTGAATTATAAAGCAAAATAGAGTCTCTCGATAATTTCACCAATTAGGCTCAAACAAACCCATGTAAAGAAGGAGCTGTTCTCTTAAAATTTGTGTTACAGTCAAAGGCCTGACATCCATTGCAGGATATTTATGATGTTACTCAAGAGAACCCAAGAAATAGTTGATGTTACCCTCTACTGTACCCCTTAGGAACCAAAAGCTCCAATGACACTACCCTTTCCCTGCACAAAAATACTTCCTATATACCACCCTGCCATGAACCACTTCAGAAAGGTTTTAATTCTCACTGTGGTTTAAGAAGACTATGTTAAACCAAACCGGTGCATTATCAATAAAGAACTGTATTGGGCTACGGTTTTTCATAAAGTAAAATTTCCTCTGACTCACTTGCCTGAAAGCATCCCACAAAGACTTCTCCTTTCCTGGACAGCCCTTTAAAAATATCATAAACCAAACACAACCCATGATGCACAGCAAAGTGCTCGGGGAGTTCTCTTTTGAATAGCATCAACTTCAGGAACAGCTGCTAAGATCAAATGGACAAAGGGAATTCAGCACCACCCATGTATAATCTTTTAAAGGACCAGGAACTTAATCCTTCCCCTGAACAAAGTCTGTTGTCCCACTTGCCATTACCACTAACACCTTATACGCTGCGTAAGTCTGCTTCCTTCTAAGAGTGCACCTGCAGCAAAGCCTCTGTAAAAAGGTCCAAAGTCTCTGCAACCTGTGTCATAAAAGGAAACATTTATTTTGCACTGCGAGGAGTAATTTCCTATGACCAATATAATTCTAAAAAGAATGTATTGTTATTAAAAATATTTATTCCTGTTATTACAAGGTACTAAAAGCCAAAACAATAACCAGTATTTCTGCAAGCTGCAGAAGTGTGATTCCTACACAGCAATAACCAGTCAGTTTAGCCCTATGTAAGTCTTTTTCATCTGCCTGGAGAAGTAATTATGGTCTGCCCATAAATGAGAGAAACTGCCTTACTTCTAGTCTTGATGACAGGAGCATATTTCATTTCTGGGAGTTTAATTTTGGTATTTTGAAGGGCTGGTTTTTTACCTTATTTGGCATTTATCCATTCTTTTCCATTTCCAGCTGATCTTTGAAAACCAGAAATGTTGAATGAAAAAGAAGCAGAACAAGCAGCATGGAAGAGATGCAGGGAAGTTTATCACAAGCTATATTTGTGACAGGAAAACCTACAAGATGCATTTTCTTCTGCGCTCCCATCCCTTGTTGCATTGCTCCTCTGCTTGGTGACCCTGGCAGTGAAAATGCTAATGTAGGGCCTGTATTCTGTGTTACCACCTTCTTATGCTGAAAACACAGAAAAACAATCAAAATTTGCCAACTTGGGTAAATTAACTGAATTTATGATTCTATATAATCTATCAAAAAGAAGTATTTCTTATCCCAATTGCTGCTATTTCTCTGCAATGGTGGCTTTCCAGTCATAACAGCCATCCCGTCTACTGCCTCTTTTTTGACAGCAATTGTTTCATTATTTCTTGAGCTGGACTATAATGCCCTAGCTTTCGACAAATTGACAAAAATAATTTTTGATCTCTGCACTTTGCATGTGTTTAGATGTTTCTGAGTATTTGCACTGGGTCCTCTACCAGGACACTCTCCTCAAAGCTAAATGTAGAGAATTTTTGACCAATAAAGGTAAGTTTACAGATAATTTTAAAGACTCACTAGTCACTAGAAATTAAAATCTTGTATTAAAAATGTTATTTCACTCAGCAGAACCTGTTCTGATCACCTCATCTTTAAAAAAAAACAACAAACAAACAAACAGAATAATGTTGCTAATACTGAAAAATGTTTATTAACCTGGAAAGAAATTAGGATGAAAATTTCAGATTAAGAAAGACAACATAAAACCTGACTTCTTGTCCTGCACCAAAATCTAAGAATAAAGAGGTGAGCTGTCAACAAACTTACAGTAACAGGCAGGACAGAGATCTTGCAGATTCGTATACACACAGGATTGCAAAATTTTATGTAGTTGGGTATGAAGGTGCTGGGTATATATATGCTTATAAGTAACTGAAGGGTGCATTGAAGGAGAATGGAGCCGGACCCTTTTCAGTGGTTCCCAGTGACAGGATGAGGGGACATGGACAGAAGCTGCAACACAGGAAGGAAGTTCCATTTGAATGTGAGGAAAAACTGCTTTCTGTTGAGGTTGACAAAGCACTGGAACAGGCTGCCCAGGGAGGCTGTAGAGTCCCCTTCTCTGGAGACCTTCAAAACCTGCCTGGATGCAGTCCTGAGAAACGTGCTCTGGGCAATCCTGCTTTAGCAGGGGAGTTGGACTACATGATCTCTGGAGATCCCCTCCAACTCTAACAATTACATGATTCTGTGATAAAGAAAAATCAATGAATGACTGACATGAAGGCTGCAGACTTGGAAACCCCAATAATGAAAGTAATCAATTTCTGTGGATCACAATTACTCAATTAATTTTACCAAGTTGGACAATGTTATTAAAAGCCTTGCATATTTAGAGGTAATACTAGACCCTTTAACTGATGCTCTCTGGCAGCAAGGCATATACCAGTCCTGGTGCTCCTCCACCACCCCTCCCAGCCACTTCAGTAGTGCCAGCTACTCCAGGTCTACCCTCAGGGAGACATTTGTTATCACGCCAGAACAAAAACTTACTCTTGGTGGTGGCAGAAACAATATTTAATGACAGATTTTTTTAATATTTTTTTTTTCCAAAACTTGTGACCTTCCCCTCCGCCCTTCTGGCCCAGCGAACTCGGTAAGAAGGCCTCTCCGCACACCTGGAGCCTACCAACAGGTGCCAAACCACAATAGATGGCCCGGGGCCATGCGCTTCCTCACCGGCGGGCCCAGGGCCGGCGGCGGAGCAGGTGCCGGCCTTGGGCCCGCCGGGGCGGTGCAGGCCCTTGTTGAAGGTATCCTAGCAACCGCTCGGCCTATGGCAGCGGCGGTGGGGCGGGGGGTGTGCGGGCGAAGAGGGGTGGTTAACCCCGCGGGGCCCGGTGAAGGGTCGGAGCGGTGGTGCCGGCAGTTGTGGGGCGTAGAGGAAGCCTCTCCTCCACCTCCCGTGAGGCGCAGGGCGTACGGGCGCCCCGTGACCGTTGGCGTGAGGCAGCGGGTAACGGTCAGCCGTTGGTGTGAGGCGGCGGGTAACGGGCGGCCGTTGGTGAGGTGAGGTGAAGCGCGGCGGGGTGGGGGATCCGGAGGGCGCCGTAGCGCTGAGGTACCGAGGCTTTGCCGGTCTGTGCTCTCCCGCCGAGGGTGTGGGAGCCTGGGCGAGGAAAACTAGTGTTTCCGCGGTCTGGGTTCGCCCCGGGGAGGGCTGCTTGCTGGAGAGGGGGGGGAGCCGCTTTGGCCGCGGCGGTGGCTGTGGGTCTTGACGTGCTCCTTCTCCGGCTGATCCGTAGGGACGAGGGAGAGCTAGGCTTTACCGGCTGTCCCCCTTCCCGCTGGAAGGGCCGGTGTTTTGCTGATCTCTGGGAAGCTACAAGCGTTGGAGGCTCGAAGAGGTGAGAGCCGTGCAGCTTTGCACTGAGTCAGTCAGTTTGTGACTGCTCGGCTTTAACTGGTACTTTCACGTGATGTAGGAGTCGAGGTTCTAAGAAGGATTTTGGCCTTTCCTTTTTTTCTTTAACATTTTTTTTTTAAGCTTATTCATTTAAAAAATGTTTTCATCTTCGTTTGCAGCAAAGCCTGCTTCAATTTGAAGATCAAATCATACCGCAGGATCAGCTTGTAGTATTACTGCATCCCCTATTTCTGTAGAAAGCTGTACTGCTTTCTGTGCTGTCAATGGACTAGTTACGAGGGGCTCCATATGCTACGAAGGTATGATAGGAATTTCAGGGCAATGACTTAAAATAAGAGGCATGTAAAGCAAAACGTGGGTGTATTAGGTAAATTTTAATAGTGAACTTTGAAAGGAGACATAGAGAAATGATTTGATACCATTGATGGAGATTTCAGGTTATAAATATTTGGGGGGGGAGGGGAAGATATTCTTTCTGTTTTTTGCTGGAAGAAAGCTGTGGTACTAATGTTAGTTATCATTTAGACTGGAGAGAGCAGAGGAGAGGGTGATGGCAGGCTCATTGGCGTCAGTATCTCGCCTTTGAAAGGGGCTGGCAGCAGATGCTCAGGAAGAGATCACGAGTATAGGTTGGTTGTACAGCAATACTTTTATTCACGTATCCTCCCAGTATACTGCAGTCTGGAGCTGAAGGATTTCTGAGTCAGAGGTTGTATCTCTTTCTTTAATCTTAATAGCTGCTGATGGATGAATTTGAGCCAGTTCATGTATTTAGCATTCACAGTACCTCATTGTGATGTTAGTCTTCAAGTTAGGTGTTTCATATGGAAAAAAATGTTCTTGTTTTCCAGCTTTTGTACTGAATGTTTTATTTCATTCTGCATAACTGTAGCGTTAAAAGAAGCAATGAATAGTTATTTTCTATACGCTTGTCCTATTTCTCTAGTTGTTTTATCTTCTACCTGAAAATTCATAGCTTATTAGTTTCATGTATTACAATGTTGGTTGACCTTCTTGCACCATTTTCAGGTCTGCTCTGCCTTTTTTATAGGGAAGGTTGTGCCAGTGTGTGATATTTGAGCTGAGGAATCTTAAATGGAGACGCTTTATAATGGTATATTTTGTCCTCTGCTCCAATGTTCTGTTAACTGCCTGTGAGCTGTTACTTCCAGAGGATTAATCATAGTGACCCTGGGATCTCTTCCTGCATGGTAATACTTAATTAGAGGTTGTTGGTTTAAGTGTGTAGCAGAGTTGTCTTTTTCATTGTGTTAGTTTGCCTTCATGAACATGAGATTTCAGCTGCTGCTTTTTATCATCCATCTGCTTTGTATGAGGACAACCTTCTGCAGTTCTTGTCATTCAGTCTCCGTGCTTATATTTCTGAATAACTCTGTGCAGTACATGAGCTTTGTCTGTTACCTGCTCATCACCTTTTAAAACTTACTGAACAACAGATGCCTGTACAGACACCTTTGGGACTCTAAATTTTTGTCTCTTTGGGACTTTCATATGGTATACTTTCATACCCTCTTCTCATCCTTCTTTAACTTGTTCCTACACTTTGCCCTTCCCCATCTATAATAGGTTATTAATAAAGCCCCTGACATCTTAGTTTAACAGCTTTTGGTAGGTAGCTGTATGAAAAGCATTTTGGAAATCCAGTTATGCTGTCTTGCCCAGATGCATTGTCTTATTTCTCCTTCCAGAGTACTCTGGTGGTCTTGTTCCTTACTTCCCCAGAAGGTATGCTGATGTTTCATCCAGTCCTGTTTGTAGTTACAAGGGCTGTTCTGTAATGCTTCCGTTATGCTCAATAGAAACTATGCCTGATTTAATTTAATCAGTATGCTACTTGAACTTCTGAGTTTCATCGCTTCTGAGATTGGGATTACTAGTTCTGTCGCTGCCCAGTAAACACTACCAACTTCAGGAAATAATAAGGGTGTGGTTTATTTAGCTTTGTTGTGGTTTTTATTTTCTTTAGTTTTTTTTCTCCTTCTAAAAAGTCTTACATTTGCTTACAGAGACAGCCAAGCTATAAAGTTTGGCTAAAGTTGGCCTTGGGAAAAGGAGCAGGAACTGCAGAAGACAGTTCCCGGGACTTTTCCTCTTGTGTATCTGTGATGTGGGGAGGTTTGGTACCAGAATGTTCTATTCTAGCTATGTGAAGTAGGTGCTTTGTGAGCGCAAACAGAGGAATACAATTTTGAAGATTAAAAATAGTTCTACAGTTTAGTAATAGGAAAATGCTGATTTGAAGATTGATAGCACTAGTTCAAAATGGGGTAGGAATTTGGGAGCCAGATGAAACTGTTCCATGTGTTTCAGTTATTTCAGTGATTGCATTAGCAGAATTTCAGTCATCTGTGTATGCTAGAGTTGAATCTTGAGTTAATAGATTAGATTATATTCCCTGTAACCTAAGTGTTTGAGGTAAAGACCATGACAAAATGTCATCAAACTGAATTTTATCAGACGTGAGAATATATTCTCATGTGGTTATACATGTTGAGAAGATTAAAAAAAAAAAAAAGACAAAAAATAATCAAGTTTTAAGAAAATTAAGTGAAACAGAATGGAGAAACGTAATTGGGATTTTCTGAGTATGATATGCTCAGAATGAAGTGTAGACCTAATGTCTGCAGAATGGGTGGGTTTACTTGCCTTGTCATATTACTTTTGATTATACTGAGTTTAGCAGGAAATTTGACATTAAAGTTCCTGTAGAATGTGGATAAGTGATGGGTTTCCCCCACCCCCATTTTGTGGTTAATAGAATAACAACTAAATGACCACAGTCTTGTAAATGTGGGAGGAAAAGTTTGGCATCTGCTTTGATTGCAAGACCATAATTAAAATTACAATATTAAATTTTAAAGGAAGGAATTCTTTCAACTATACAGTTATGATATGCATATTTTAGTACTAATTGTAAACAGTGTTACTAAATAAGCTGTAGAGAGAAGCGTCAAAACTCTGAGGAAATGCATGGAATTTCATGGTGATTACATGTATTAAAACAAGTATATGTCTTGTGACATTACCGGGACTATATTTGTAAACCTACAGTGTTATGACCAGAGTGTATTCTATTACATGAATTTCCATAGGCTGATGTGTCTCTGTCTATATGGATAAAAGGCATCTGTTTGGCATCACTGATATAAAAGCTTTAAGCAGGTTCAGCTCCTTTTCCAATACAATTTTAGTAGAAGGAATCCTATTGCCCTTTAAGCAAATGCTAACTACCCACCCTCCAACTTTACAATTTGAAACGTGTCACAACTTGTAGTATTTTAAATACATGGAGAAGGAATGTTTGCTTGACAATTTCTGGTTGATACTGCCTTTTTAAACTTTTTTCCAAGACACTGCAATGTTGGAGGCAGGTAGATACCACCTCTCCAAA
>VZTM01024963.1:0-15008 GCA_013400555.1 Jacana jacana | reverse complement strand
CTATATGATTCTACGATTCTATGTACATATAACACAGTTTGCCAGGTACAGATGATCTTTTATGGAATGGTCAAGACATGCATCAGTCCTTTCTTGGTTTACATTTGATTTACAAAGAAAATATTAAAAAATAAATAAGGGGGGAAAAAAGAGGCATAATCACACTTTCTTGCATCCTAGTTTATGCACATTATTGCACAACTGTTGGAAGTACATTCTATTTATTAAATTTGCAAATTCTTTCAGACAGGAGGCTTTTTTTTTTTTTTCCTAGGAGTCTGGCTAATACTGCAAGGTAAATATAGTACAGGGTTAAGCATTCCTACATTACAAATAAACAGCAATAAAATGCTGAAAATATATATAAAGTGTGATAAAGATTCATTCTAAATCTAGTAACTTGCAAGTCAAAAGGTTAATTAAAGTCCAAACCTAATCAGACTATGGAGTATTGACTTTTATGTCCCAAGTGAAAATTCTATGTTAGATAACAAAATAGAATTTTCCATTTTCTGTTCTTACAAAGTTCAGTGCTATCTTAAAATATTTCTGAAAGCAGCTCGAAAGCTGAAGACAAAGCACTTAACACTTTCTCTCGAATCACCAAGAACTGGAATAATTTTCCACATGATTGTAGGCTCCTTAGAGTGTTTGACATATATACAGGCCAGAAGATGTAAACTGTAGATCTGTGCAATATCCTTCTTGTCCTATTCTTCTCATAAAAAATAGTCATTCACTTTTATCTTTCGTATTTTTGTTACTAGTATCAGTTACAGTTCTCTCCCTTGATTTCTTAAAACAAAGCTGTACTGCTTGTCTGTACAAAGTATCCTCATTAGCATCATGATCTGTTTTTGATCAAGTCAATCCTTTTTCACTGTCCTGATGTTCTTACTTCATTTATTTCATTATTTTTTTTTCTCAGTGTTGTTAATTCCTGGGATTTAGGGTGTGTCTTAGTTCCTTTTCTTCCTCTGACAGTTTATTTATCTCAGAGAGGAAGGATAAGAATTGGACAAGCACAGAATCTCTACATCTGAGCTTCTTCCTCTTACTTTGATGTTCTTAACCATACTGTAGAATGATGTCCAGCCTTTATTTTTTTCCTTATTTACCTAAAACTAAACAACCAGTGACCAAAAAATGTATTTTTAATTTATTTCCAAAGAACAAAACCTGTTGTTTCTTCCTACCTAGAGATGATTTAGTTGAAGTCTGCCACTGACTTGGTGGACAAGGGCAGAGCAATAGACATCATCTACTTGGACTTATGCAAAGTGTTTGACACTGTCCCTCATGATATCTTGGTCTCAAAACTGGAAAATCATAGATTTGATGGATGGACCACTTGGTGGATAAGGAACTGACTGGATGACTGCACTCAAAGGGTTGTGGTCAACGACTCAATGTCCAAGTGGTGGCTGGTAACGAGTAGTGTTCCTCAGCGGTAGGTACTGGGACCAGTGCTATTTAACATATAGCACCCTCAGCAAGTTTGCCAATGACACCAAGCTCAGTGATGCGGTCGACATGCTGGAGGGAAGGGATGCCATCCAGAGGGACCTGGACATGCTTGAGCAGTGGGCTCGTGAAAATCTCATGAAGTTCAACCAAGCTAAGTGCAGGGTCCTGCACCTGGGACATGGCAATCCCAAACACAAATTCAGGTTGGGTGGAAAATGGCTGGAGATCAGCCCTGAAAAGAAGGATTTGGGAGTGATGGTGGATGAGAAGGTCAACATGAGCCAGCAGTGTGCACTGGCAGCCCAGAAAGCCAACCACATCCTGGACTGTGTCGTGTGGCCAGCAGGTTGCGGTAGGTGGTACTACCCCTGTACTCTGCTCTGGTGACATCCTGCCTGGAGTACTATGTCCAGCTCTGGAATCCTCAACATAGAAAGGACATGGAACTGTTGGAAAGGGTCCAGTGGAGGGCCATGAAGATGATCAGAGGGCTGGAGCACTTCTCCTAAGAAGACTCGCTTAGGAAGCTGGGCTTGTTCAGCCTGGAGAAAAGAAGGCTCTGGGGAGACTTTATAGCAGCCTTCCATTATCTGAAGGGAGCCTACAAGACAGCTGGAGTGGGACTTTTTGTCAGGGAGTGTAGTGACAGGACCAAGGGGCAATGGCTTTAAATTGGAAAAGGGAAGATTTAGGTTGAATACCAGAAAGAAATTCTTTACTGTGAGGGTGGTGAGACACTGGAACTGGTTGCCCAGGGAAGCTGTGGATGCCTCATCCCTGGGAGTGCTTTAGGCCAAGCTGCATGGGCCTTTGAGCAACCTGGTCCAGTGGGTAGTGTCCCTGTCTATGGCAGGGGGGTTGATACTTGATGATCTTTAAGGTCCCTTCCAACTCTACCAATTCTATGATTCTAAATACAACTCCACATATCTTTTATCAGTCTAAATCAATCAATTTCCCTATTTGTTCCACGATGTAATAACACAAAGAATTCAGCACAACTAAGCCATGAGAGCCAAGTTTTGAGACCAGCTTAAAACTAACTTAAGGAAAAAAAAAAAAAAAGAAAAGAAAAGAAAAGTTGTAATCTTAAGCAACAGTTAAAAGTTCAGCCAAAATAATTGAACTTCAAAATGTGATACAGTAATAAGGATGTGAGAAAAATATGAGGGAAAAGAAGGGAATCAAAGAGAAATCATACCCTATAGAAAAGTGATCCTTCCAAAAGTGGTGTGAAAGAACTTCTAAGTTTATCTCTGGCTTACATAAGAGCTACTCAAATGAAGAATGTGCTCCTATCAGATAAGTGCTCTGGCAAAGTATTTTGTTCACACTATGTAGAGAGAAGGATTGATGTACATGAAGATTTGTCTGCCCTTCTTTTCCAATCAGAGGAGTTAATCTAGCAAAAGCTTTCCTCAATTTGAAGCCTCCCTTTTCACTGATTCATTCAAATGCTTTCATCTTCCTCACCTCCCTCACCTCCCTTCTATGTCTAAAACTTTATTGAACTAAATCTACTGAAGTCAAAAGATTCCGTGCTTCTTAAAAAACACTCTTTACTTTTGATGTTTAGTGCAAGGTAGTAATAAAAATATATTTTGTATCTTTGTGAAAAAATGTGCAACCATATATGCAACTTTCTTAAATGCATAGGAATTTGCTTCATAGATTGATTGTTTCTTTACTTGCCTGTGCCTAAATTGTTTTATTTGCCTAAAATGGTTTACGTACAGCAAATATACAGTACACGGGAATAAATGAGAAAAATAATCATAGGCTTTTCTCCAACTTCCCAAGGAAAAGGAAAGTTTCAGATATACAATCATACAATCATAGAATCGTGGAAACACAAGGTTGGAAAGGACCTACAAGATCATCTAGTCCTCCTATCACCAATACTACCTACTAAGCTACTAAATCATGTCTTGTAAGCACCTCGTCCAGATCGTTCTTGAACATCGCCAGGGACGGTGACTCCACCACGTCCCTGGGCAGGCCATTCCAGTGACTGACCAGCCTTTGGGAGAAAAAGTTTTACTTGACATCTATGGTGCAACTTTACATTTCTATATTCTTAAAGATAAATGTATAAGGCTTAATACTGGGCATCAGATATTTTACTATTTGTAACATATCATTATAGATTTGAAAAAAACATGTTTTTGCAAACATCATGTCACCTGTCAGAACTTACTATAAATTTAGTAATACCTTCCCTGATATAGTATGTCCATTGTGTAAAATATGTCAGAAACTGGTGTGATTATCATGGCTGACATAAAATAGCAGTAGCTTGTATTTTGCCAGGGGTATTCTCCTAACAACATTTTTATAAAGGTACCTATGACAACATGTTAGAATCTTAAACCAGACTTCAGAATCACAACATCAAATACAGTCATGGAAGAGGGAAACAATAAAATCATGCAATAGAATCATAGAACAGGTTGGTTTGGAAGGGACTTTTAATGGTCAATCTAGTCCAACCCCCCCATCAATAATGAGGGACATTTTCGAGTAGATCAGTTACCTCAGAGCCCTATCCAGCCTGACTTTGAATATATCCAGAGATGGCACACCTACCATCACTCTGGGCAACTTGTTCCAGTGTTTCACCAGCATCATATAAATATTCTTCTTTATATTTAGTCTGAATCTTCCCTTTTTTAGTTTAAAACCATTACTTCTTTTCCTATCACAAAAGGAAGTAATGCAGCTAAAAACTTTGTCTCTGTCTGTCTTAAAATCCCTCTTTTAGTACTGAAAGGTTGCAATAAGGTGTCCCTGGAACCTTCTGTTCTCCAGCCTGAACAAGTCCAACTTTCTCAATCCTTTCTCATTGGAGAGGTGTTCCAGATCATTTTTGTGGTGGGAAGCTTCTGGATCAACTCCAACAGGTCCATGTCTTTCCAGTGCTGAGGACTCCAGAGCTGGATGCAGTACTCCAGGTGGGGTCTTACCAGGGTGCAAAATCATAGAGGGCAAAATCAATTCCCTCGACCTGCTGGCCATGTTTCTTTTGATGCAGCCTCGGATGCAGTTGGCTTTCTGAGCTGTGAGTGCACATTGTCTGCTCATGTACAGCTTTTCATTCACCAATACCACCAAATCCTTCTCAGGAGGGCTACTCTCAATACCTTCATTGTCCAGCCTGTATTGGCTACCAAGGGTTTCCCCAAAACAGGTGCAGGACTCTCTATTTGGCCTTGTCAAACCTCATGAGGTTTGCACATGGGCCCACTTTTCAAGCTTCTCCATGTTCTGCTGGATGGCATCCTATCCCTCAGGCCTCTCAAGCACACTTCTCAGATTGGTTTTTGCAAATTTGCTGAGGGTGCACTTAATCCCACTCTTTATGTCATTGAAGAAGATATTAAATGGTACTGGTGCCAGTACAGACCCCTGACGGACACCACTTGTCACCGATCTACATCTCGAAATTGAGCTTTTGACTACTACTTTCTGGATGTGACCATCCAACCAATTCCTCATCCACCAAACAGTTTAGCCATATAATCCATACCTCTCCAATTTAGAGAGAAGAATGCTGTGGGGAGCAATGTCGAAGGCTTTACAGAAGTCCAGATAGACAACATCCATTGTGATGGATATTATCAGTTACAAATTTGCCAGTTTTGTTCATCAGGAGAGTATGCTTTCTTTGACTGTCCTTTTCTGGCTGAAATACCTGTATAAGTGCTTCTCATTTTTTTGTATGTGTAGCTGTGTTTAGCTCCACACACACCTTGACCTTCCTGACTCCACCCCTACACAACCAAGCGTCCCTATACTTTTCCCAAGATACCTGTCTTTGCCTCCACACCCTCTGCATCTCTTTTTTGCCCTTGAGTTTGACCAGCAGGTCTTGAATCAGCCATGCCAGTCTTTTGCCTTCCTTTTCTGATTTCCTGCACCTGGGAATTGAGAGCTCTTGTGTTATATGGAAAGTGTCTTTTAAGATTTGCCAGCATTCTGCTACCTTGTCCCAGACTATACAATACGTTGATGACATCATTGTGTAGGACAACAAGGCAGAAGTGTTTGAGAAGAGAAAAAGAGTAACTTGGATTCTTCTGAAAGCTAGTTTCACCATAAAAATAAGGAAGGTTAATGGACCTGCACAAGAGATTCAGTTCATCGGAATAAAAAGGCAGGATGGACACTGTCATGTAGATGTGATCAACAAGATAGCAACTGTTCCTCCACCAGCTAACAAGAACAAAACACAAACTTTGCTAAGCCTTGTGGGAGTCTGGAGAATGCATGTTCTAGGTTATACTCAGCTTGTCAGCCCTCTCTATTGAGTAACTTGAAAGAAGAATTATTTTGAGTGGAACCCTGAGTAACAACAAGCCTTGAGCAGATCAAACAGGAGATAGTTTGTGGATCAACCCTTGGGTCTGTCCAGACAGGACCGGCTGTGCAAAATGTACTCTACACTGCAGCTGGGGAGCATGCTCTCACCTGGAGCCTCTGGCAGAAAACGTCAGGGGAAACCTGCAGTCGACCATTAGGATTTTGGAACCAGGGGTATTGAGGATCGGAAGCCCACTACAGCCCAACTGAAAAAGCAGCGTATGAGAGGGTTTGAACCACTTCAGAAGTTGTTGATACAGAAACATATCTCCTCTTGTCACCACAATTGCCTGTGCTGGATGCTACACTAGATGTTCAAAGGAAATATCCCCACTATGCATCCTGCAACAAGCAACACATAGATTATGTGGGTAGTGTTGATCACATTATGAGCTCGACTGGGGAAACACAACCTTCTAGAAATCTTGAAAGAGTTCATGGACTGACCGGAAGGCAGAGATTTTGGATCATTGCCTGAGTAGGTGGCTGGTGCCCAAGAGGCACCACCATAGGATGAGTGAAAAGCATGATTTGTTTACTGATGTTTACTGATGTATCCTATTGTGTTGTAGGAAACCATTGGAAGTGGAAAGCTGATGTATGAAGTCCCACACAACAAGTAATTGAGGACACTGAAGGACAAGGTGAATCAAGTCAGTTTGCAGAACTGAAAGACATCCAACCATTCCTAGAGATTGTTGAATGAGAAAAGTGCCCAGTATTGTACCTCTATATTGACTCCTGAATGGTGGTTAATGCCCTGTGGCAGTGGCTTCAGCAGTGGAAGAACAATTGGCAACACTAAGGATAAATCCATCTGTACTGCTGAATTGTGGCAGGACATCACTGCCTGTCTATAAAACATTGCTTTAAGGGTACATCCTGTAGATGCTTACACATCTAAAAGCTGCATCATTGAAGAACATCAAAACAATGAACAGGTAGACAAGGCTGTCAAAATTGAAGCAGCTCAGGTGGACTTGGACTGGGAGCATAAGGGTAAGTTTTTTGTAGCTTGATGGGCCCACAAAACATTGGGACATTTAGGTACAACATACAGATAAATTTGTGATTGAGGCATGGACTTGACCATGGAGGCCATCACACAGTTAAATCATGAATGTGAAATGTGCTGCAATCAAGCAAACCAGACGAGTAAAGTCACCTTGGAATTCAGGGCTGTGGGTGGGTTTCTGATAGGGTGAGGCCTGGCCAATTGACTGTATCAAACCACTGCCATGAACAAACTAGGGCAAGGGCTACATACTCACTATGGTGGAAGTAACCACTGATTGGCCGGAAACATGCCCTGTAAACAGGTTTTGCTCAAGGATCTGATAGATATATATATCTAGAAGATATATATCTTCTAGCAAGATGCAAACGCTATGGAATAAGGTCTGGAAACTGTATTGGGGCTGGCTGAGATGGAGTTAATTTTCCCCATAGCAGTCCTTATAGTGCTGTGCTTTCTACTAGTGGATGGAAATGTGATCAACACACCTTGTTTTGGTTATTGCTAAGTAGGGCTCGAATGACATCAAGGATCACCCTCCAACATTTCTCACCCTTCACCACCCACAAGGGCCAGTAGGCTGGGGGTAGGTAAGATATTAGGAGGGGACATAGCCAGGACAGCTGACACATTGTCTCATTGTTTTCTTTCATTGGTAGAGAAAGAAAAAAAATCACAACTTCTGCTTCTTCTATGCTGCTCTGACTTTACACTAGGTTGTTAAGTTGCTTAAATATAATCTGTTAATATTACATTCAATAAGTTAAATTGACCTATGTGCATGTTCTACCTGAAAGATGGCTGTAAAAAGAGTATATTGGTTTACATAAGTCTGCATGTGTAAATTTACATATACATAAATATATAGTATAATTACACAACTCCTGTTCAGTTGATAAATGTTGGCAAATTAATAGTGGAAAAATCAAAACAAGAAAATGAAAGACGTTTTAAAATCAATTTACTAATCAGATCATAGACAGTTAAAATGTTTTATCAGTACTTGTGAACAGAAAAAAAAAAACCACCTTTCAAACTTTTCCATTAGCATTAGCTGTTTGCAATGTATTACTCAGTCTTTAATATCCATTCTGACTGGTCTCAAATTTATTTTAGTTGTTTTCTGCCTAAGCTGTTCCAGAGCTGATAGACGGTCCTCTGTTGAGCAATTTGAGAGACTGCCAAATAAAGACTTATCCAGTGTTATCTTTCATAAAATTATTTACCATATCATGGCTTTAATAAGATTAAGAAATTCAATATAGTTGATTTCTATGTCCGGGCCTTATTTTGATGTGAGTGGTGGTTGAGAAAAAAGAACAGATAAGAGAGGAGAGAAGAGAAGAGAAAAAATGGAGAATTTTGGGAGATGGTTTGACGTTTACCATAGAAACTGAAGAGTCTTTACAAAAATTAATATTAATAATCCTAGCTGCATGTCATTGTAGAAAATGATTTATGCAAGTAAATTCATAACAGTTATGTTTTTAATTATGTGAAAAAGTCAAACTCCTGGATACTAAAAATGCACGTGATGTTTTCCAGAACTGAATAGGTAAAATAGTACTAATGAATAAAACTGAACAACAGATAATTTACTGTTTATGTTTTTTAAAAGTAAGAAAAAAATAAAAATAGAGAACTTATTTAACTTCACATTGATCAGGAAGGCTGCTAGTAAATCAAAGTGGCTAATATCAACAAAGAAAAAATAGTGGGTTTGAATGATTTTTGTCATTAATTTGTAAAAAGTTGCAATTAGGTAGACATTCCTGAATTTGTGACTGCATGAATAACTAAAATCATGCTTGCAACGTGTGCAAAGAGCTTATAAACAGTTCTGTGCTAAAGGCAGACTGTATGTTCTGTGTAGCCATTAGAAAATAAAAGGAATTCTTGAGTTTGACTAGGACCTTAATAGGCCAGCACCTTTGAGAGATCACAAAGGTCTTATGATTGAGGGATCACACTGAGGTGCAGATATGGGATCAGCAATAATCCACTACAGGTTTCTGATACAATCTTGAAAGAGTCACTTAGGGTATGTGTGCACTAATCAGCACCAAATCGTAACTTAGCTAACTTGAAAATCAAAAGTGACATAGGTATCAAGAACACATTGCTTATTAACTGTAACACAGTGTTGCACTATATAGCTATATTAGCTAACATCTCTGCACACTATATTAGCTAACATCTCTGCACAGCAGTACTTCATGTTATGAAAATGTATCCAGCAATGAATTGACCACAATTAAGGCCATTCTCCATATGCAAACTCCTACACCAGTTTTACAGTAGCAGTCACTCTGCTACACAACTTCCCCATTTCTTCCCTCCTCCTCATTTAGGTTTTAATACAATCCTTTGTTGTCAGCTAATTTGTAGCTAATTTTTAACTAACCTATCATGGACAGAGCACTATAATGCAAGATGTAGACAGAATTAGTCCCTCTGTTCTTTAACTATAACCCTAGGAACACACATACTTTCTTATTCTTTTCTCTTTCTGTCTTGCCTATAAGCAAGATGATACTTGCTTAAACTAGACTTCTACATTTTAGACAGATAAGAGTAGATGAGATGAATCTCATCTTGTGGTACTATATCTCAGACTAACAATTAACAGTACAAAGGCTAAGAAAAATTAATCCTATGTAAGTTAAACAGAATGATATTAATTTCTTTTTCCATCTCATCTCCAGAAAACCCATTTCTCTACAGGCAATTTCTATTAACCTCTTTATCTCCTACTCATTCTATCTCACAGGAATTTGACTGTCTTCCTTTCAGTAAAGGGTACTTTTTACTGTACCCTTTATTTTCTTTCCACTTTTTCAAAAAAGGACCCTTCCTCAATGTCATACTGCATTCACTCGAGTTTTGAGTATACAACTGCCTAACTATCTTTTTTCATTCTCATTCAAGGCAGTAGTGTCTGGAAGGTCCCTTGGATNTTTTCCTTTTCCTTTTCCTTTTCCTTTTCCTTTTCCTTTTCCTTTTCCTTTTCCTTTTCCTTTTTTATTGTTTTCCTTTTCCTTTTCCTTTTTTATTGTTTTCCTTTTCTTTTCCTTTTTGTTTGTTTCCCCTCCTTCCCCCCTCTTTCTTCTATTTCATTCTTTCACTCCTTCTTTAATTTGACTTAATTCTTGTTTTTCTGCAGAGAAAATATATATAACAAAGCTTTAAGAGCTATGGAGAATAGAATTCAGCTACTTATTTACAGCTGTAAGAGTAATTGAAGGTAATAAGCTGTCTAGATAGTTAATCAAGACAAATATGCATTTTCAGAAGGTGAATTTTACATACATTAATTTTCTCAATCTGTGGTAGATAGGTAAATTCTACTTAGATGCTTGTTGGTGTTAATAACAGGAACATAGAACTTTAAATAGTTGCCTTATTTTTAGATATTTTTCTGGAGGGTAAAGCCAAATATCATGATTCCATTGAACTGAGGAAGAATACTGACAAGCTGACACTTGGATGAAATTTGATAGGAATAAATGTAGGAGGCTTGATTTGAGATCGAAAAAAAAAGAAGATAATTAGATTAATTATCACTGACACCAAGTTAGGTGGGAGTGTTGAACTGCATGGGGGTAGGGAAGCTCTGCAGCGTGACTTGGATAGGTTGGATGGATGGGTTGATGTTAATAACATAAACTTCTACAAGGCCAAGGGCCAGGTCCTACACTTGGACCACAACAACCCCATGTAGCGCTACAGGCTTGGGGAAATGTGTCTGGAGAGCTGTCTGGCAGAAAAGGACCTGGGGGTGCTGGTTCACAAGTGGATAAATATGAGTCAGCAGTGTGCCCAGGTGGCCAAGAAGGCCAATGGCATCCTGGCTTGTATAAGAAATAGCATGACCAGCAGAAGTAGGGAGGTGATTGTCCCCCCTGTATTCAGCACTGGGGAGGCCACACCTTGAGTATTGTGACCAGTTCTGGGCACCTCAGCACGAGAGAGATATTGAGGAGCTGGAGCAAGTGCAGAGGAGGGCAACAAAGCTGGTGAAGGGCCTGGGGCATGAATCTTATGAGAAGCAATTAAGGGAGCTCCCATTTTGTTTGAGGAAGAGGAGGCTGAGGGGAGACCTCATCGTTCTCTACAAATAATTGAAAGGACATTGTAGAGAGATTGGTGCTGGTCTCATCTCACGGTAATTAGCGACAGAACAAGAGGGAATGGCTTCAAGCTGCAGCAGGGTAGGTTTAGGCTGGACATTAGGAAACAAATTCTTCACAGAAAGAGTGGTCAGGCACTGGAATTGGCTGCCCAGGGAAGTGGTAGAGTTGCTGTCCCTGAATGTGTTTAAGATTAGATTAGGTGTGGTGTTGAGGGATAGGTAGGGGAGAATTTGTAGAGTAGGGCTGATGGTTGGACTTCATAAACCCAAGGGTGTCTTCCAACCTAAATGATTCTATGATTCTATAATATTAAGAAAGAACTTTTGACCTGTGCAGTTATCTGTGAACTATGTAGCTTCATCACAAGCATCTGCAAATTGTCACCATAAATATCTTCAAAGGACTGACAGGGAATCAGGTGACTTGATCAGGTTACAATGGTGTGACATAAATTATATAAAATGTTAGTAAGATAACACAGAATTCACAGCCAAACAACAGTGTGGAAACGACCATGTCAAAGGCACCATCATTTCTTGTCTTGACTGTATGATTTTAATGACTAAGCAGTAGAAATGGGGAACATTTCATTTGGTAAAAAATATATATGTGTGAGTGTGTATGTATATACATTGAAATGTAGGTTGAACTATTCAGTAGGTGAATACATATTTACAAGTACATTTATGTGTATACATATAATATATATTTGAATTAGCTACAGACAAACTAATATAAATTTCAGTTCTTCATAGCTGAACTGATATTTCAAAGTATTTCACATCCCTTGACTATATGGAAAATTAATGTTAATAATAATTACTAATAGGAGCATCAATTTAGTAATTCAGAACATCCATGCCAATTATCTTATTACTATATTATTTTATTACGTTATTACATTATTGTCAATTACTGCAATTATGTTACTGAGCAAAGCTGATATTGCTCAGAAAAATTTCAAAGAATTTAGTTCAATGTATCACCATTTATCATTAGCATGTTAATAGGAAGTTCTATGTCAGGATTAAAACATACAGCTTTATATATAAGTGCCGGAAGAAAATAATTAACTAGTTAAGCATACTTTTTCATGGTAAAAAAATACTTGACATTGTTTTCAGAAACAGGAGGGTAGAGTACTGCTGGAGGATTTCTTAATTATTCAAAAAAATTCTAATGTTTATGGCTACTAGTTACTGGTTACTGGTAAAATTTAAAGTTTTTGAGCACTGACTTGTGCACGTCCTTGGCACCCAGACTCCAGATTTAGCTAACAGTAAAAGCAGGTGCTTTTTGTAAACACCTGTGAGCTCAGTGTGGTTATTTGCCTCTGAATTTGGTATTATCTCCTGTGGTTTTCCTCATGCATCAGCTTTGCATTGTTTTTGGCAACTGTAACTGAAGCAGGTGAGACTGATATGTCCTCATTTTTCTGCACCAATGAAAGATTAATTCAGGCTTGAGTGCAGTGAAACTATGGCAACTAGAGTGACAGGGAAATAGACAAATTATTTTTTTGAAGGACACTAAAAAAATGTATTTATCTAGCTTAGGAAAAGAAGATCAAGGGTGTTTACAGTTGATTTCCATAAGAATTCTCCAGGAACAAAACCAGAAAGAGCAAAAATTCTAAAGTGATATATATGGTTGTTGGTTACAGTTTCTTTTTCTTTTGCCAACAGTGTTCTGGACTACAGAAGTTTTTGAAATACTAACTGGTAAATGTGAATTCACAAGACCACAAGGACATTTGAGAGACAGAGAAACCAGAACATGTTTTCCCATATTTAATTCAAACAGAGTAGAGGCTGACTAGTCAAATATAGTAGTAAAAAAAAGCCAAAAAAACCAACCCCCAAAATAAAAAAAAACCCAAACCAAACAAATAAAAAAACAAAACCAAAGCAACTGAGCTAAAAACACCACCATCAAAAAATTAAAAAAAATACCAACAATCCAAACCAAAAGCACACACTGTAAAATCTGAGTACTTTTAAAAATAGCTGGAAGGGGAAACAACAGCTAAGCAAAGGGGAAAGCAGGGAGAGGGGAAAGACCCTTATACTTTCGAGGAAGACCCTTAAACTTTCAATCTTTAAAATCTTCATGGCAGTCTAAGTTTTTCAGAGCTTGAGCTAGAGGAAAATTCGCACAGCATCTTTTTTGTAATTCCTTCACTTGCAATCACATTTGCATTTAGCCACAGTACAGACACATGCGGCTTGTAACCTGCACAGTTCTGCATTGTGTGATTCTGACGTACAGTCTCTAGCAACTACCCTGAGTAAATGTGTATATAGAGAAAACCTTTCTCCAAACACATGTGAGTTTTTAGATTACATGACTGCAGTGCAGTTGTGTTCCTAAAACAGAATGATAAAAAAGAAAAGGAACGGAATTCTTTTGGTTGCTGAGATCTGTTAATGTGGAATATCAATGAGGAATGATTTGTATTGTAACTCAGGACAGTAAACTGTTTAAGCCTAGGGATATGATGTGAAGTCGGCTCTGTTGGCCTTGTCCAAAATATAATTTAATCAGCTTTATCTGAATTCCTACTGGGAGTATAAATGCCTACCCTAAAAACTATGTAAATTAGATAAATTAAATTTGTTATACCCACATTTATCCACGGAGTCACTGACTGACTAAACATGCAATTTATTTGATTTAGCTAAAAATTAGAATTACTTCTCAGCCAATGAAAAAGAATTAGATTGATATTTTTTTTCTGAACTCTGATTTACTTTTTCCTTAAGCTATGAATTGTCTTG
This sequence comes from Jacana jacana, assembly GCA_013400555.1. Taxonomy (NCBI): domain Eukaryota; kingdom Metazoa; phylum Chordata; class Aves; order Charadriiformes; family Jacanidae; genus Jacana; species Jacana jacana. Next base: position 1,257 of record VZTM01024963.1, on the reverse strand, counting down.
ACAAGCTTACCTAAAACCTCACAGCAAAATCAGTACCTCCTCTTTACAGTCATGTTACTGTGTCCTCCATGCTCAGTGTTTGGCCTTCCTGTACAATGATTCACTCCTGGCGAAATATCTCTGGGAGGGATAGTTCATGACCTGTATTTGAGAATGGTAGTTCTCTAGTTCTCTAATGATTAGCACAGATTCCTCGGTGCTTCTCTACTCCTAGATTCAGGTCTTGAACTCTCTGAGGTTTCCAAGATATAATGTGCCCTTTTCAGTGGGTCAAACAGTGGGATCTTAATATGCCACAATACTGAAACACAAGTTGGAGCACAAAACAAATGAAGAAGCTGCAATTTTTAAAGGAACTATTGATTTTTCACTGAGCAGGTGATTTGTCTCTACATTTTCTTGTATGGTTTTCTTTAGCTAGCACATGTGGGTTATATTTACTTGTAGGTGAAACTTCAGATTTTATTATATTCAAACTGTTATTCCATGTTTCTAGTAACAATAATCAAAACAGATATTGGATACTGCAATAACATGCAATGTGTAGACCTCATGACACATATATTGAATAATGAAATGCCAATCTTTTCCTTTTAAAATATAATTTTAAAACTAAAATTGTATTTAAGGTATTTGGCCAGGTATCAACCAGTAGGTTAATAAATAAAAACCTTTAAAAATATCAGATTTTTAGCAAACATTTGGGACATGCTTCAGACTTACAAACAGTCAGTTTATTCTGTGTCCTTCCAGTAGAGGTATTTTAGCCACTGGGAACAATATGATAGGAACAATCAATCTTTTAATTTAGAAAATCAAAGTATAAAAAGCTTTTCTTTACTATCTATATTGACCTAGGGCATGCTGGGTGTTGAAAGCAACACAAGAACAGTACCTCACAGTATGTTCTGTCCTATGAACATGAATTACACTATCTTGAGCTTCTTTCTACACAACTTAAAGAACCATAAAAATTTAATTTTTTCTTGGGGACTACACAGGGCAAGAAAATCTCAAACCTCACCTGATCATGGCTCAAAATGTCTAAATGAAGTAGCAGTTACTGTGGATAAGAAGTGAGAAAGAAAACTGGAGAAATAAAATTTTATAAAACATCCTAAGAGGAAGGGATGTGAAGTAAATCAGAGTTGTTGATAAACCATATAATAAACCCCTTGATTCCACTGGTCATAAGACGTGCACACCGTAACCACCTTTAATCACTAAACATCAGATTTAAAGAAACAGAGATGGTAA
>VZTM01024921.1:0-17571 GCA_013400555.1 Jacana jacana | reverse complement strand
GTACCCTATAATCAGCATTATTGAAGGGGCTAGTGTTGTGACTAAATTCTTCCCTTCATCCAAAAATGCTTTTAGTTACTATGGCAATATTTACTTGATCCTGGCAAACCAGTGTTGATTTTAGAGAGATAATTACCAGAAAGGAAGATGATGGAGATGTATTTTTGAGTGTCCTTGTCAGAGGAAATGTTTATAAAAAATTAAATGAGATACAAAAGGCATATTGTCTTCCACACCGACAACCTCCCCTACATGTAGCCTCTATTACCTGCTGGCTGCTGCATTTCTTCTGAAGAAAGATGTTTATAAAGACAGGATGCACTTCAGTGGTGTCTTTAACAAGTCCTTTATGAGTCTGTACATAACAACCATTTCTGTTTGCCTGTGCATGACCTGATCTATCACTTAATGTGGCAATTGCAATGGTGACCAGGAGCTTGCCCTTTGTGAAGTATTGAGGCTTTTCGCATCAAGGTCTTTCATGGGATCTGGGGTGACCGCAAAAGTAATTAGGGTCTATTCTGAGGAAATATTTGGGATTCTTAGATGAAGGAAAAGTGAAAATATATCAGAGGAATCTTCAAATGTGTGTGTGCTTGTATATGTATATATCTATACATATATATCTAGTATTTATCTACATATGGCATTATATTTATATGAACATATAAGAATGCGTGTGTGTTCTAATCTATTACATGTCTCCAACATCAGCTGAAAAACAGCAACATATTTATTTCTCATATAGCTTTGGAGCTGTAGTATAAAGTAGACATAATCTTAGAAGGGCTTTTCCTGAGTAATTTCAAACACAGCCTTGGTGGATTCAATCATTTCAGATTACTTTTGAGTAAAGAAATGGAGATTGGTAAGTAAATATCTTCATATTGGTTCTACAAGATACAAAAAGCAGGTATTCTTACATATCTTTTTTCTTGCTTTTTTTTTCTCATGCAGAGGAAAGTACTCCAAAATCATCTGAGGAAACCCTTCATTCAGGTGGGCAAGAAAATTCCAGTCAGAGAAAAGATAACTACTCCAGTTATCAAGATGCAGTGGCCAAATCTTTGATGAACATGGGAAAATTATCAAAAGATGCACCCAGTCAAACAGTGGCGGAAAATCTAAATGATAGCGGCATTCAATCCTTAAAAACAGAAAGTGATGACACTGATGAATGTTACATGATTAACTCAGTTGAAGGAAAAGAAAAGACTGTTATTTCTGACCCGAAATACTGTTCATCTGAGGAAAATGAAAGTAACTCTGAAATTATGGACAACGAGTGGGACAGCTCCTCAAATTTCTCAGAAGAAACAAGTGTAAAGCCCCATGTGACTCAGAAGTATATTGTAGAGTGTAATCAACCTAGCATCCTGGAAGTACCAGAAATTAAGAAGGAAGAGGTAGAATTTGGCCCTTGTGAAACACTTTGTGACTCAGAAACGGAGCTGAGAGCACCCCAGGAGTCTCACCCAGATCCTTTCGAGAAGAGAATTCAGAATCCCTTCCCCGAAAGTGAAGAAGATGACAACGAGTGCCTGTCAGAAACCACAGATGTGTCGATTGAGCTGGACAAAACAAAAGGGAACTTGAGTTTGCTAGAACAAGCAATCGCTCTGCAGGCAGAGCAAGGGCATGTGTTTCACAGCACTTACAAGGAACTAGACAGGTTTCTCCTGGAGCATCTAGCAGGGGAAAGGAGACAAACCAAAGTTACCGACATTGGCGGGAGACAGATATTTAGCAACAAACGTAAGGAAGTATTTCTGGCTGTTCTTACTGGCTTAAGCATTTATCCTGTGGCTGATAGAGGATTCTGAGCTGGGTTTTATAGCAACAGTAAAGAATCCAGAATTTACCTGGTAATTTTGTTAATTATGTACCTTCACACCGGTGCCTTACATCTAACCAGGTTAAACGCTAGGTACTTGGCTTCCTGCCAAACCGCTACGTGAAGCGATCAGTAATGGCTACTAAAAGGGCTATGTTGCTGGCACTGACACTCCTTCTCCTCCTTTTCCTCCTCCTCCGCCTCCACCTCCGTAGGGCACTAATACATATCTCCTAAATTTCCGCAGCCAAAAGAGAAGGTGTTAAAATGGTGCTTAAGGAAAGGTTAGGGTGAAAAATTGGCCTCTTCCAAACATGCCACTGAATTCCTAAGCCATGTGTTTTGTGAGTTCAGCCTACTTCACGTATCAACAATTCATTTTGCTACAGCCAGCACTTCTGAGCCAGGAAAGCACAAGCCGTGCTCTTCTGCCTCATTCAACACCAGCAGAATTACCAGTAAGTTCCAAAATCTTTATTGTTTCTGATGGTTTGTGGCATCCTACAAAGCTGTAGGAACATTGGTCCATTTTGGGTACTTAATTAGGCTTCCAAAGTGGAGATTTAAAAAATTTGGGGTTGGTTTGTAAACTGGCTGTCTCATATGAAACTCCTCAGTTGAGGGTAATTGCAGAAAGTCAAGAGATGTCATTTTAAGTGCAGTCCCTGCTGTAGCCAGCAACAATACATTCATCTGTCCTTTGGCTTTTCCTTTTGGGATTCCAAAAAGTCCCCCCAGTGTTGCCACAATTTCTGCTTTTGATAAACTATTTACTTTGGTATTTCTAGTGTTACTTTAGAGTAGTCCTTGTGGACATCACAAGTATTATAGTACTTTAATTATCTAAAGCGTTTAGTGTATAAGACAACTGAGAAGAGTCTTTAGGAATTGCAACTATAAAAATTTTCCTGTAGTATTTAGGAAGAATATGCTTGTGTCTCCTTTTTCTGTCTCAAGCAGTCTTCTCATTATCATGTCTTAAGCTGTGCATGCAAGGTGGTAGTTTACCTCCTTGCTAGAAGACATGAATCTTTATTTGCTCAAGTGACTATGGTACATGCAGTAATTTTACAGATCCATTTTCTTATTCTGACACTAGCTGCATTCACATTAGAGTCAATGTGACTTTCTCACAGCACATAGGAAGGAGTAGTGATGGTAAGCATGGCAGAATTTGGCCTGTCCTGGTTTGCCTTATATTATTTTTAGCTGTAGTTTGCAGGTAAGTTCAGAGGTAACAGTCATGGAGGAACAAACTGAGCTTTGTTCAGGTTGTATAAACACTATATGAGTTCAGTCCATGTCATATCAGGAACATAATTTTTTTCACTTCACATAATTAACTGATTTTTATTTCTGAAAAATCCATCATCAAATCCACCAGCTCTTAATTTTCTTTCTTGGTCATCAGAAAAACATGGCTTAAATTTTTATTTTTCCATAATTTTTAATGATAAATCGTTCCAATTAGTGGGGGAAAAAATAATCATATATCAGATTCCCTCTATTTTCTGTCCACTATGCAGCACTTTCCATTTGCAGTGATTCTCAAAAGCATGTAGTCTTCTGTTGATGCTCAGTCTATTTTCTTTCCTACTTTTTTTTTTTTTTTTTTAATCTAAAGTGCTGCCAGGAAGTTTAACCCTCAGCTGTCTCTGGCGCTCCTGTCCCTAAGCCCATCATCATACCTTACGGTCCAACAAAATGAGCTTGAAGGAGGCTGCTCCCTGTGCTGGCTGCAGCTGTTTTCTCCCCCAGCACCGAATGCTGTTGGCAGCCAATCACAGATGGAGCTAAAACCATCCTCAGCAATTTATGCGGCCACTTCCTCCAGATTTCTCACAAGAGAATTTCTGGACCAGAATTCATTCCTTTCCTGCCCAGACTTTTGATCCTGCCTTGAAAATCAAATAAAGGCTCTCTGACCAGTGCTTCTTGCACGATTCTAGGTGCTCGAAGCAAACACTGGGAGCGCGCTGCGGCTATTACAGAGTGGTAGCTGTGGGGTTGGGCTGAGACCTCGCCTTTGAAAGGGTATCGGCTGCTCCATGCTTTCTCTGTCATTGTGGGCTGCTCCACAAAGCAGCATTGCCATGTGTACCACAGGGAGCTGCTTGCCTTGCCTCTCAAATGTAAAGTGGCATGTATTCAGTTTCCTAACAAAGAACCTACAGCCTAGAGATCTGCGATATTTAAGGAATGGCTTCTGGTTGAAATGCTTTTTGTTTGTTTGTTTGTTTGTTTCACACCTCAGCTTTTATTTGGTTGTCCCAGCTTCCTGGAGTCTGACATTAACAGAGTAAAAGATTGTTTCTGCCTTTTTAAATTTTTTTTTAAATTTATTCTTTTATAGATCTTGCTGTTGGCTGATGCTGCCAGTTTTCTGGCTTATTGGGTTGTGGCTTCTGTCCTATTTGAGGCTCTGAATGGAATAAATGACACTGTAATCCTAAAGCTATATAGTTTATCACATAAATGGCATACTGGGAGGTGGGAGCCATTGTTTAAAGGACACAGTGTAAAACCCCAGACACACTTAAATGGTATACATCTCCGTTAAAACTTTTTGTAGTAATTACATCTGAAGTACAAAATGGAGAGTATTGTGCTGCTAGGGTGGTTTAGCTGAGTGCAGACGGGGTTGGAGAAAACCAAACAAATTCCTTATCTGATTTCTCTGCAGATTCACCCAGGCCTGAAAAGAGAGAAACCAAATGTCCCATCCCAGGATGTGATGGCACAGGGCACGTGACTGGGCTGTACCCTCACCACCGCAGTCTGTCAGGCTGTCCACATAAAGTTAGAGTGCCACTAGAAAGTGAGTATCATCACCCTGCAGTCCAGAATAACAACAGGATCTGGCCCGTTCCCATGGGTAGTGTGTGATCATGATGGAGAAGCTGCCCACGTTTTTCCTCCTGAGGTTGCAGAACAAGTCTGAGAGAGGAGTCATCGTGTGTCCCTTGCCCTCCAGTTCTTACTTGTAGTCCTAATTCCGACACTCGTGAAGCTCACATACTCTTTAGCAGTAGCATTACAAACAACAGTGGGCTCCTCTGGTGGCCCAGGAATAATAAGATAAGAGCCAAACTATCCCCATGCGCCCAGCAGACCTGCATGCCGTAGTCTTACAGATCAAGATCTTGGTTGCCCATGCCTTTGGTTAGACATGCAGAACAGAAACCACCTGCTTGTTTCAGCCCTGAAACCTAGTTTGCCATACTCATGCACCAAGGTTGCTGGTTTTCATTGCCAGTAATGGAGAGGCCTGAGCATGCTTGTTCAGAGATGTTCCCAGTGTCCCCCTTACTACTAGGCTCCAAAAGGTTACTGCCCAGCACCTCCCAGCACTGGTCCACAGCATGTCCTATGCCTGTATTGTGCTAACCCTTTTATGCCCAGTATAGCCTGAATTTCCCTGCTTATTTCTAACTGCTGATCTGATTACATTGGTTTGTGTGTGAGTATAATCCTGCAATGTGATACAATGAAATGCTGCATAATAAGCCAAAACCTAATGTGAAACTATTTATTTAAACAACCTAGTTAGATTATTTATATATATATTTTTTTTGTGGCGGTATGCATAACAACAAATCTAAAGGGCACATACACTTTACCAATGTCCTATTCCTAAGTGTAGCTCTCCTTTTTTGTTAAATCTGATACTAACCTGTATTTATGGAAACATCTGCTGAGTTAAGCAGGCTGCTGCACGTGGAAAGCCTTAGGAACATTAACTTTTTAAAAAGTTAAAATTAACACAACCTTGTTAATTCTCACACTTTCAATCAGCTGTGTTCTGTCCTGCTGGGGAAAAATAACAAAACCAAAACTACCTGTAATCTCAGTGTCATTCCTGACAGAACAAACCAATTGACTGTACAAGAATCTTTTTTGAAGCACTATACACCCGAAGAATTAAAGCAGTACAGAAGTCGTGAGGGCAGACGTAAAAAGACATATTCTGTTTTACACATACATACATCTCACTCCTAGTAAAAATGATCCACATCAAAGGGCATAAGAAATGCCCATGCTTCTTCTAGTCAACAGCATTAGTGGTGTATGGACCAGAGGGCAAGGGGCTTCATGATCTATCATCCTTGCTAGCTTCTGCCTTTGTTCTTTTGAAGTCCATAGAAACAACGTTGGAGAGAAATGCATATGGGAAGCCACACCAGAGCAATGGAGGATATATATGCTGGAGGCACCAGCCTTGCTGTGTTGTAGGTCCTTTGCTTCTCCTTTTCTTTTGTGGTCAAAATATGACAGAATTGAGAATTGGGGTCTGAAGAAGAAATGTTCATATTTTTAGTATAGGTGTTTTTAATTTTCATATGTTATTATAACTTTTTTTTTTCTTATTCCTCTTTAGTCCTTGCCATGCATGAAAACGTTTTAAAGTGCCCCACCCCAGGATGCACTGGAAGAGGACATGTCAACAGCAATCGCAACACACACAGAAGGTAGATAAGAAAAGTTCCTGTCCACTTAAAATCTAATGTACTCAGAGGGAAATTGATGGGCACATCTTGGAATTAGACATTATGTCCTACACAGCAGAATGCCTATGAAATGGAATAGCCTGTACTATTTATAACCAAATACTTGTGTTTGATTTCATGATATAAATAATGGCTGTGGCAGTGAGGATAGCAGATTCCACTAGACTTTTTTACAGAAGAGATTTCAAACTACAGTTTCATTACAGTCTTCTCAGTGAAATGCTATGGTGTAAAATGGGTAGAAATGAACTAATACATCATTATTATTATTATTGCTACAATTGGAACACCCAACAGAAATCAAAGACTCTTCACTTTGCACCATATATATGGTAGTCCTTGAGAAGAACTTCCCATCAAGCCACATTCGCTTTTAGCAAAACAGGAAACTCCATATATTACCCTCAGAAATGTCATTTTCCCACTTGGAACACTCTTGTCTGTTTAACTTGCTGCCTGCAGGGAGAAAATAAAATTGAGAAAAGCCTTCCAGCAGGCAGCTGGGGCATCATGGCTGGGTTGTAGGTGAGGCAGAGAGACAATAAGCTCTGTCTCCAGAAAGCCACTAATGGTGGTACAGCTCTTGTAGGTACTGCTTTCTGCTGGAAGCCAGCAAGCCAAATATTCCACCTCTAGAAAAATACAATACCAATCTTACAACCAAAGTTTTGACAGAAAAATTTCAAAACCAACTTTCTTGCTGAACTGATTTTGCTGCTGATTGGTTGGTTGTTGTAGGAGTGCTCCAAAATCAAGGATTATCATACTATGTTACTTTAAAACAAAAAGTTAGTCTTTAACAGAGCTATTACAAGCTCAGCTACAGGAATATATAAAGAACCAGTAAATGTTCTTGCATTGTATTTCCTGTTTTAAATCCCCAGTCATCTTTGCAAAGCATCAGCTGTGTCATAAGCAAGCCATGAATAGGATAAGAAAACATGTTCTAAGCTAATAAAGTAAATAGGGAAAAAACAAAGCACATCTTGAAAAGACAAAATATGTTCTTGGGTAACAGTTGCTCAGATACCTCTGTTTTTTATTCCCAAATTCACTTTCCTTTTAATCAGCAGGAGGCTTATATGCATGGTTGAGCTGATAAAGTAAATGTCATTTGTCAAAAAATTTACTAGTGACTTGCCAGCCACAAAACATCAAAGCTGAACTGTGGAAAACTCCTACACGATTCAGTTTCCAGATATATCACCTCAAATACACAGATTTCACAGTTTTGCATTAAGGGTTGAAAAACAGATGAATCTGAGCTGTAACAGCAGCAGCTCACACAGATGCACAGGGCACCAGAGAAGTTTGAAGTCATTTGGTTTGACAGCACACATTTCCTTTACTTAAGATTTCATTTTAATGATGTTTTTTTTTGTGGTTTGTTTTTTGGTTTTTTTTTTTCTCCCTTGTTGTTCCTCTTCTTCACCTTGTTTTTAAACAGCCTTTCTGGTTGCCCAATTGCTGCAGCTGAAAAGTTGGCAATGTCCCAGGAAAAGAACCAGCTTGAATCTCCGAAAGCTGGGCAGTGCCATGATCAGACTTACAGGTAGGAGCCCTCATGAACTAGCCTCTCCAAAGTATTTCCATGCAAACTCTGCTGTTCCCTTTTCAGGGCTTTTTTTCCATTTCAGGTTTAGCTACAGAGGTAAGTCAGCATTTCACAAAGAACCTCTGTAAAGCTCAATGACTTGACTGTCTCACAATTAGCACGCAGTGTTCTGCTGGTTCTTGTCTATGTGGCTCAACACACCAGGCACATCTTTTGAAAAGCAATCAAATACATTCTAATAGATCTTACTTCAACACAAATAGTCTAATCAATCATTCTGAAGTGTCTTTCTCCTTTAAAACACACCTCCTGTCTTGCTGAAATGGTTTAAACACTTCTCGAGTACTGGTTCTTTGTTACAATATTTTGGCCCCTGAAAATTGATTAAAGATCTCTTTAGCTTTATTGCACTTTTAGCATCACAGTCCTCATTTATTTTGTGATTCTTTTAAGAGGAATCTTCCAGTGATCCCAAGTAGCCTGTTGTACTGACATTGGAGTTACCTGGAAGCATTGAGAATGCTGCTTATTATGTCTCCTCACCATTGAATAACTCATATTTTGAGTTTCTTTATTTTAAGTTTATTGGTTTAATTAGTTTAATTTATATTTTATAAAATGGCATCAAAAAGGGGAAACATTTTTTATTGCAATTGTATTTTGTTTGAGGGTTATATGGACCTTACAGACATACATAATTTGCACATCATTGGCACCACAGCCATTACAACCTATTATATTCAGGTCTATTTGGGGACACTTTAATTTGTGGATTATTGACATGATCAGCTCTAATGGTTCCTTCACAGCCATTACAGAATATTATGTCCATGTGTCTGCCAACTGCACGTGCCTTAACTCTACATATGAAAAGTCCTTAGGAAATTACTAAAGACAAGTAGTTACTGAACAGTAACTAAATGGAATAACACACCATAAATCATTCTTTCTTCACAAACAAAAGGAGCAATTATTCTGGATCATCTTATATTATATTTATACCATACTCATGCACCATAAAGTGAGAACGATAGCGGTACATAAAACTACCGGTCCTTTGACTAGAAAACATCCGGATCATTTTTAGAAAGAAAGGAAATACCACACTACAGCGACAAGCTACAAGAAAATAAGTTTGTTTGTTTTTTTTTTTTTTTATATAGCCCATATTGTTACTACAAGATATTAATTTTTTTTTATGTATGAAATCAAAGTACTCTTTGACTAGTAGGTTGGCCACCATATATACATCATTTATTTCTTGTATACACCTACCAGTAAGATTCACATGTGGTAACAGCACACTTTTTGATCCTGAGGTGTAACTGTACCCTATTTTGCAAGAAAAGGTTATTTAAAGATGTTCTTGTGTTTCTCATTCATTGTTTTCCTCCTCTCTGCAGGACAAGTTTAGCGAAGCAGCCTGAAGTAACTCAGTATAATTACCGAACTTCACAGCCAGTCAGCTCCTCCAGAGCCATTCTGACAAAAGAACAGGAGAAGTTTGGGAAAGTACCATTTGATTATGCCAGCTTTGATGCACAAGTCTTTGGCAAACGCACAGTAGCACCTGTGGCACAAGGACGAAAAACACCCCAGTTCCTTGAATGTAAGCTTGAAATTACATTTTCTCTTGGAAAATGAAGAGAATGTTAATTACTTTTTGTTTTTTCCTTTTTTGCTTGTTCTGCTTTCAAACTTATAGAGTTCAAAAAAAAATCTTTGTAACCACTTGTGGCCAGAATGTTAAATATAACCATTAATTTGCTAAATATAGAATTCTAGAAAGCTAAATGTCACCACTACAAGTTTTTTATTTTTCTGATATTTCCTTTAAAAGGAAATATCAGGGGAAAGGAGTAAAAAGGATTTGTTCATGTCTTCTCTGTTACCTTCTTCCTTGGCTAAATTGTGATATCTTTATGTGCTAGGATGCTGCCATGCGAAGCTCCATGGGATGTGTTTACATTTACACAAGATGTAATGAATTGTGGTACAGAGAAATACAAGTTAGGTTTTAAAAAGATTTTCAGATACCTTTTAGATGAATCCATACAGGTATTATTCCTCCTAGATGACCATGTGCCTTGTCTGCATTACTTCCAGGTCCTGATTGAATTAATTTTTGATATCTCATATATCTATACGACATCAGGTTTGTAGTGCAGACATATTCAACATATCAAATTGTTATAAAGATTCCTCTGCTTGCATCACTTACAGATTTGCTGAGGTACTACTCTGTACAAATGAGATACTACAGTGCAAACACTGATTATTTATTGGAGATGCTCTTGACAATCTGCATGGGAAACTTGAGCAAGGTTCTGCCATCTTATTGACCATTATAAAATACCCTGTCATTCAAAGAAACAAATTATTCTGTTGCCATGAGGAAAATGGAAAAAAAAAGGATTTCATTGCACCAAGTTTGGTTCAGAAGAAAATAGATCCAAAACAATGTGACAAAAGACTCTTTAGTTGTTTTTTATTTTGGTCATGACAAAAAAATTAGTGAAGAAAAACAAAAAAGAAAACCGAATTGCATCCCACTTATCTCAACAAGGGAGAACATTCATATTAAGGTGAACAGAAAAGCAGAAAATATATATATATATAAATAAACATATAGAATACAATAAAGTATAACATAATAATCTTCTAATGCTGTATAATATTAGATATGTTTTATATATTTATAAAATTCATATATATGTATATTTATTTGTGTATGTGTTTGAGTACACACACACATATATGCAGCTTGTAGGTAACTATGTGTAATATAAATACCTTATTTAAAATTGCAAATGAAAAGTAGATATTTATCTGGCCTGGAAAATAGGCTTGTTCAAATGAAAGCAAATATGTGCATCACCAGCTTCTTGGGTGGCAGATTTTCCAATTTTGTTTGTAAAATTGAATATTCCCTATTAGCTGTCTCTTTGCACAGATGTATGTCTATTTCACAGGTTCATTTCAAGGAAAAAATGATTGAAATGTTTTTATATAAATGCAAATCCATACATATGCAATTTATGTATAATGTATATCAGGGCTGAAGTTTACAGCCTGTAGTTCTTACAAAGATTGCAGTGCACAGCTATTATTTTAATGGAAAGGTGAAAGTAAGAGAGCAGGTGAGTGTTTTAACTATGCAGATATACAAAAGTTGGCAATAAGAAGCTGATGGTGTAGTGATTGGTTCAGCATCCTGTGTAAATATGTAGCTAGCCAAAAGCCCACCATTATCCCTCTCTGGATTCTGCATTTATAAACTTGATTTGTTAACAAAGCATGCATCCCTCATAGCCTGCCTTATTTTTTGTCTTTTAGGGTGGATAATGGAAAATGCACTTTCCCCCCCTCTTTAAATATAGTTTGAAGTTAGCTGTAGTAACTGCTTAAAATTGCAGACCCTCGTGCTTATGCTACAGTGTTACAGCAGGCTGGATAAATCCTTCTTCATTTGCACTGGAGAAAGGGAGACCTGAATCACGAAGCTTTTATGTATTGCTCTATTGAGCTGCCTCCTGTAGCTAGAAAAACTGAGTATAGCATTCTGCTACACTCAGTGCACACAAACAAGCATTGCTCTGAGAGCATCCCAAGTTTAAAGAAAGATGACACCTTCAATGTCTTGTGTAGGTCTTGGCATTAAAATGCACTCAGCCAAAGCACGGCGTCCAAAGGGATCCACAGCCTTGAGGCTCAGATCTTTCTGGAGCGAGCAGATGGACATCTGCAGAAATGTTCTTGGTGTATCTGGGTGTAGGCTGAGAAATTGGATTTTGCTTAGTTTATCTTTGTAGTGCACTGTGAGAGCTACAGACAAAAGAAGTGATTATTTCTTCCTAAGAGCTGAAATCATGGTGTTGTGTTTTGCCTGCAACAATTAATGACATTTTGAGCTCCAAAATCCAGAACAGAGAGCAGAGTTCTTTCTACTGGTTTTAGAGTAAGTGCTGCTGGTGGAGCAGAAAACAAAGAACCACTTGTGTCTGTGAAAGTGCTTTTCTGTTCACCTGTTGCTTTTTCATTCTCAGCTGACCTCTTTGTGTTGAATGAATGTGTATTATTCCAAACGATAGCCAACATAAGACAGTGAGCCAAGATCGGTTTTATTCAGTGTTCACTATCATTATTTTTTTTTAACTGATTAAAGGATAGAATTAAATTTCTGAAAAATTCCACAAAATCAGGACTGAATATTCCTAACAGGTAATGTTCTTAACTGATTGATCTGGTTCATTCAAGAGCCTGGTCTTGTTCTTCTTACTGACATAAGCACAGATTCGTAAATAACAGACTTAGTCATTTATGTAGGGTAAGCAGTGTTGTTTTAGCTAAGACTGGACAAGTCACTGTTGGGTTTTTTTTATACAACAGAGCTCCAAGCAGAAGCCTTTATAAGGCTACATTTATAATTGCATTTGCCTGCCACTTTTGTCAGGTCACGGCAGATAACACACTAGCACTTGTTCAGTCTTTCCTTGGACTTCATTGCTTTTAATGCCTGAGTAAAAAATTAATAAAATCTGAGTAAAAGTCTCAGATGCTTTGTTGAAAGATGTGTCTTTCTCTGGTAAAAATTACATTATCATGTTTCTGAAGCTATTTTTACAGCAAACCCTTACTGTCAATAGGAAATGGATTGTTTTATATGTATTCTTTGAATATTTTAATGTATGAAATTGTAGTCTGAGAAACAAAACTATTTAATGGGAAAAATCTCATACGTGCAATTGCTAATCAAATCTCTCTTCAACAGCAAAGCATTTTTCAAATCCAGTGAAATTTTCTAATCGACTGCCTAGTGCTAGCGCCCACACACAGAGCCCTTGCCATGCCAACTCTTATAGCTACGGTCAATGTAGTGAAGACACCCACATAGCAGCAGCTGCTGCTATCCTGAACCTTTCCACCCGCTGCAGGGAAGCAGCAGAGATCCTCTCCAACAAACCACAGAGTCTGTCTGCCAAGGTAGGGTAGTCCAAGAACCTGGAGGGTGTGCTAGCTACTGAACTGTGCGAATAAACTGTCTTTCATGTTAGTGACTGCATTAAATCCCCAAAAAGGAGGCTTCTGTTTGCATGCTCTTTTGAAGAGAGACTGAGAAAAAAAGAAATCAGTAATGTAGTGACCAGTTCTGATAAAAATAAATAAATAGTAGGAATTATGTTGTTACTCTTTTCATAATTGAGCCCTAAATACAAGGGGGGAGTTTTGTGGTAGGAAAAAAAGGAGGATGTTTGAAATACAGCAATGTTTGTGATGGATAATGAGTTATATCTGTTTGAAGAGGGAATTTTCCTCCCTCTGAAACCTACCATAAGCAATCATTTTGGAGGCTGATTAAAAAAAACCCAAAAAACAACAACCCAAAAACCAAAAGCCCCACAGGTGATTAATCAAGGTATTTTGCTAGCAATGCAACAGAACTACACCTATTGAGTCAGTTGTGTTTGGAGCTCATGACAGTTTGACAATGAGTAGGGAGGGAAATAACTGACTTCGGTAAAATTCTCCTTTCTGCTGGCAAGAAATGAGAATCAGGCCCACAGTGTTTGGAGATAGATAATTTGGGCAAGTCTGTCATAATGGAAAGCTGCCTAATACCGTAGATGCTTGTGTGGCTTTCATGTTTTGGTTTCTGCTCTGCATTTCCTCACAGATCTTTATGATTTACAAATGGTGCTGTGTGAGCTTTGAGCCTTATTTTCTGTGCCATTACATAGTATTATACTGCTGATGAAAATAGACAAGAATTTCTTCTGATGACTGTGGTTTTGGGAGCACTGTTTTTTATTATTTTAATTAAAGTCACACATGCTCCACTGCATTGCAACTTTTGAAAGCTCATTGTAGATAAGAGGACGCCATTACAAGAACTTAAGACATCACTGAGGAGTGTAAAGAGGTGTATTTATCGAAACACAAAGTAGCAGGTGTGTTTCTGCTCTGGGACTCTGAGTCACAATGTGTGCTCTGAAGACAGATGACCTATTTCTCTGCAAGTCGGTGTTGCTCCATCATGTCAATTGTAGCACCAGGCTTAGTCTGACCAGAGACAATTTCCACAGCTCTTGGTCTACGATTTGGTTGGGCCTTCATTCATCATCACTAAGATCATAGAAACACTAAGTTGGAAAGGACCTACAAGATCATCTAGTCCAGCCATCCTTCTGTTACCAATACTACACACTAAGCTACTAAATCATGTCTTGTAGCACCTCATCCAGATACTTCTTGAACACCACCAGGGATGGTGACTCCACCACCTCCCTGGGTAGGCTATTCTTCTCTGAGGGGAACCACTTCTTTTGCTACCAGCATAAGACCTTGTTAGGTATTCCAAGACTTGCTCCTTTGCAGAGTGATACTTTGCTGCCTTTGATTTTCACTTGTGAAGACTTGGACATTGAAACCAATGTTGCAAGATGCACTGGAATAGTCTTTTTAGAGTGTGCCTACATGCATCTTCCCTAACACAAACATCATCTGTCCCCAGCACTGCTCCCAGAACCTTTCCCAGACCACAAATCCATCTGTGGTAGTCGCTGCAGAGTCCTCCTTCCTCTGGTCTTCAGTAGGGGCTTCTTCTAGCAGGGAAATGGAAATTGATGCCAATGGCTGGATTAAATTGCTGCCGCAGCCTTTGGCTGACCCCAGCAATAGACCTTCTTGCCAGAGAAGAGCAGTAAAGGGACCAGGCATAACCCAAAGATTTTTTCCTCCATACCTGCTTCACAGTTGCCAAATCGCGGGGCAGGTTAGAATGGAAGTGAACATAACAGTAACGATATAGAAGGACACTTGGGGCACATAGCTGACTCCTTTTTCACAGCCAGGAATCCAGCCTAAAAGAAAATCACCTGCATACCTTGCTATCTGCCTGCCTCCACTTTTGCCAAACTTTCTGGAGGGCAGGCTGCTACAAAACATCTGACAGAAGAATCAGGATTAGCTTCTGGCCAGAACACAGGCAAGTAAGCCCCAAACAGTTTTGGTGGCCAAAAACACACGAAACCAATTTTATTTGGTTTTGGCTATTTATTACTTTTATCATACAGGATTCAAACAAACCATTGTAGAAATTAATCTCCAGACTCTCTTCCATGAAGACGTGTTTTTATTTTAAAATATGAAGCAAAAAATAAGGTTATTTTTAAAGAGACTACTCTATTTATCAATATTTCTGAATTGTTTTGTGGCTGCTATTGGCTGCAAAGGTAAATGTTTAACTGCTAGAATATCTTACAAATATTTAGAAGATAAAAAGCACCTTTTGAGACTTTATCAGTATTTGGACTCAAATAATGCAGCATCAGCAGATGACTATGGAGTTAATGATACCCTTTTTCTACTCTTGACAGCATACACATTCACCAGGTCTGAGAACACCTATGCGTGGTGATTGTGTTCAGAGCCCCATAGGGCTTAGACCTCTAAGCCCTGCTTCTTGCTACATTTCTTTGCTCCTTTGCTTAACAAAACCTGATTAGCATCGTCCATACTATAGTGGATCAAATCTCCTGACTTATAAAGGTGTTTGCTCTTACATGAGCATCAGGCATCCTCCCAGCAATCCAAGTCATGACTCTTTGCAGGTGGTAGGCAGCATGATGGTAGAGCAAAGAGGCTTTCCTGGACTTGCAGGAAATCCTTTGCGACTTACATGGTTGTCAGGGCAGTAAAAGTATTCTGCTGCTAAGTTTTAAAAGCAGAACCTGAACTTCAAACATTTCAAGCAAGTGCCATTTGCTTGTGTTCACTCAAGGCACTGCATATGTCACCTTGCTTAAACAGGTGAGGAAAACATCAAAACATATTTCAGCCTGAGTGTATTCCTGAAGTACTTTTTTTTTTCTTTCCATGTCTCAAATTTTATTTCTTGACCATGCGTTGTCCACTTTTTAGTAAGTTGGATGTTTTATCTTGAAAGTTTATCATGATTCTGTAAATATAGATGAGACTTAAATGAAAATGCTTTTTACAGCACGGTTCCACATTTCATTAATTTAATGTATTATTGGAGTTATATCTCACACTGTCTACATATCAATTCAAAAGGGAATGTCTAAACCAAAAAAAAGGAAAAGAAAGGGTAGACAAATCAGATTACACATTAGCAGTACCATTGGTAAGCAGAACTTCCAAAAATATGTAATGTACAAAGGTGATCTGCCAAATGTCTCAAGATTAAAATGATGAATTTATGAAATAAGCAATTTAAAGAATAAATTTATTCTGAAAAGAGCAGTAAAATGGATACTGATTATTAATCAGTTGCATAAAAAATACTAAGGCCATCAGACACCTTGATGATATTGTTTTCAAAAATGATTGATACCACATTAATACCACCTTGTCTGAGCCATTCAGCCCTCACTTGGAACTGTAGTAAAAGTTCCCCTGAATACAATACTGATCAGCCAATTCTCATGAGGCCAGTACCCCAAACCAGTCTCCTGGTTGCAATTGTTTTACAGTTTAGGTAGCTTCATTCAACTCCCATTGAAGTCAACCAAAGGAGTGCCCTAGAAAGCTTAGCTGTCAGTTTCCAGCACAGCACAAGAGTCTACATCATCATAACATCCAGGGATCTTCCCTGTTTACAGCCTTCACCACATTCACGTCCCACAGAGGTAGCTGCAAGCGACACAGTTTATCTGTCTCCTCGTCACTACTGCTTGCCAAACATTTTGTTGACTGTTTTGGTGTTTTTCCCACCTGTTTAGACAAAATGGCATATGCGCACTATGCCTTGAAAGAAAACAAAAACTGACACTTGCTAAAAATGCTTAAAGTTCAAATTCTGTTTTTGAACAAAATTATGTCATCTCACCATTCTTGGATATTGATGATGGTGATAATTACATCAATTATTTCAACAATTCAGTTAGTACTCAGCACGTTTGTCAGAGAGTCCTTTACTCCAAATACCTTAAAGCCTAAATACAGGATGAAAAATCAGCCAAGAATACCACTAGGTACCATCCTGTTATACTGCTGTGCATAGTGCTCCTTGAGTACACTCTTGGCTAGCTTTTTTCATTTGTGAATGCTCTGGGCTGAAATTGTGACTTCATTTTTGTCTCAGATGTAGCTGGGCGGTAACAAGTTTTCCTATTTTGACCCAAATTAGTATTTTAGTTTGATGCAGAACTAAATAGTTTAAATTTATGTCTGGAGAATTTAAGACCACATGTATTTATTTTTATTGGCTGGGAATAGACAAGATTGTACTTATTTGCATGGAGTTGCATTAAGAATAATATTCATCTACATGGCATGATATTCGTTCCAGAGTTACTCCCAATATCAGAACTAAAGAGCCCTTTTGAGCTTTCCAAACCAGACTGAAATGCAACATTCTTTGATAACATTGTTTAATGTTAGAAACAACTAATGTTGTTTCTTTGGACTTACTTCGTATTAAGTTGTATGGCTGATGTCAACCAAAGAATACATAAAACCCCCTTCTATGAAATGATACCATCTCCCTAAGGTCACAGGTTTGAAATAAGATTCATGCAGGCACAATAATTCACTCCTCCTGATCCAGCTATGAGATAAAGCTTAACTTGTAATCGTTACAGGAGACACACTGCACAGTATTAAATGCTGTGAGTGATCAGATGGACCAAAAGCATATGAAAAAATGCAGGAGT
>VZTM01024915.1:13298-34892 GCA_013400555.1 Jacana jacana | reverse complement strand
GCAGGACCTGGCACTTGGCCTCGTTGAAGGCCATGCCATTAACATTGGCCCATCCATCCAGTCTATCCCAGTTCCTCTGTAGAGCATCCCTGCCCTCAAGGAGATCAACACTCCCACCCAACTTAGTGTCATCCTACGGCAGAAGAACTGGTCTCCATCACACCCCGTGTGGAAAACTCGTACAGGATTGCTGGTTTTTTGATTCCCTCTAAAATTCCTTTGGGTTGGGAACCAGAGCCCTCAACGTCTTCTTTCAACGTAAGGCCCAGCCTCAGCGTGTGGTTGACTCCCATCACCTGATCAGCAGATTAAGTCTCAAGCCTTGGGTTGCCCCAAGGCCACCAAGAGCTACCGGTGAACCAGGTGTAACAAGCCCTTCTGAACCCAAGGAACCAACAGGCCACACGCTTGTCTTTGCAAAGCCCTTCTCAGCAACCACCTCTATGTTTCTAGGAGAGCTTTCACCACCCAAACACTTCTTGAAGGTCTTGACACCTCTGCTGTTGGATCAGTTCCCTCCAAAGCAGACAGGCAGCAACAGGCGTGGTGGCTCGGTCCCTCTGGGATCTCCAGCATCAGTTTTTGCTCACAGCAAACTATTCCCAGCCCTCTGACCTCAGGGTTCAGCGTGAGGTGAAACCAAGAACATCTCAGGCTCCTTCACGGGGAGAGGTGGGGCCGGAAAGTGCGTGGTCGGATCATCATGACCACCTTCCTCAGGGAGTAGTAGTCTGTGTCCTTCCACGAGTACCACACGATGCCGTCCGGCCCCAGGACCTTGCGGTTTTTGATGGAGTACCGGCCACCCTGCCATGCAGAGAAAGAAGGAGAGTCCATCATGGGAAACACACAGAAGCCTCTTCCAGGTGGCACCATGGGAAAACCAATTGCTCTGAAACACCAGAGCAAAGAGCTCCGGGGCGGGGAAAAGAGCACGTAAAGCCCAATGATTTTCAAATGGTCCCAATGGAGCTGGAGTCCATCCATCTCAGGCTGCGTGAGCCACTCATACCACAGGTTTCCACCATGAAGACCCAAAAACCAGTATCTGACCCGTGGCACTGGAAAGGTTGGGCTGCCTTGGTGTCCAGTCCCAAACACCAGTATCTGACCCATGGCACTGGAAAGGTTGGGCTGCCTTGGTGTCCAGTCCCAAACACCAGTATCTGACCCGTGGCACTGGAAAGGTTGGGCTGCCTTGGTGTCCAGTCCCAAACACCAGTATCTGACCCGTGGCACTGAAAAGGTTGGACTGCCTTGGTGTCCAGTCCCAAACACCAGTATGTGACCCGTGGCACTGGAAGGGTTGGGCTGCCTTGGTGTCCAGTCCCAAACACCAGTATCTGACCCGTGGCACTGGAAAGGTTGGACTGCCTTGGTGTCCAATGCTCATTTCCTTCCCTCCCTGGAGACCAGAGACTGGTCAAGCCAGGAAGGACCACAGTGAGGACCAAAAACCTCCTCCCATCCTTGAACCTCATCTGCTAACCTCTGCAACCTCATCCCCCCCAACTTTCCTTGTACTACACCCCAATGAGGTTGGAGAAGAAGCACTGGTTGGAGATAATAAGTCACCTTGTGCCCTCACCCCTCCACCTTACCTTGTAGTACACCCCGTTGAGGTTGGAGAAGAAGCACTGGTGGTACCACCAGCCTCCATGGGAGATTTCGGCACAGATGTTCCCCGTGTCGGGTGTGCTGAAGCTCCTCTTGTTGTGGTACCAGGCAAAGGAATCCTCCACCGTCCCGCTGAACCCGTCCACGTGCAGGCGGTAATAGTTGGCCTCGTCCTCGATGCTGCGAGAAACGAAGGTGGGAGCGTTTAATGGGGGGGGGGGGGGGGGGGTTGGGTCTCCCTTCCAACCCAGACACCGCCTTCCGGGTGTGGACACCTAGCAATCATCCATCCAGCAGCTCTGGCCGACCTCCCTGCTGTGATTCATCGCCTCGAGAAGCTGAAAATGTTGGGTTTTTTTTTTTAAATTACTATTCTTTTTTTTCCCTTCTTGTGGGATGGTTTTGCCGTGACTCAGGGCACTTGTCAGAGGGTGGAACTGGGGCAGACCGTGACTCTCAAACCACAGCAAAGGAGTGCAGCAGCTTTGGCAAGACAACCCCCTTAATTACACAGCACTGCCCTCTCTCCACCTAACGAGCATCCTGCTCTTCACCTCGACTGGGCTAATTAGTAATCTGCCCCTTGGACGGTCATTGTCGCTGCACATGAGGTCTGAGGAGAAAAGTCATGGGGACCATTCAGAGCACACATTTGCTGGTTGGAGGCTCTTCTGCAGCACATTCAAACAAGGGGATATTTCTCTCCCCCCCCCCCAGCAGTTTCAGCAGGTTTGGGGTCTACTCAACACCCTCAATCTTCAAGTGTCCAGAAGGTGCAGTGATCCCTTGGACAACCTCCCATGGCGGGTTACTCCACAGTCACCCACAAGCATTTCCTGTAGAGGCGAGGAAGGAGTCCATCTGGGACAGCCTAGACAGGTCACCCCTGATTAAGAAAGGATGTGGTATGGATAAATAAGACACCAGGAAGGCCATAGACACTAAAGGATATTACATCAGGCCCAGCAAGGGAAAACCAGGAGTAGAGAGGGTACAAATCAAAGCACGACTCTAAAACAGGGAGATGCTGGAGGACCTGCCCAGGGATAGAATCATAGAATCATAGAATCACAGAATCACAGAATCATTCAGGTTGGAAGAGACCTCTGGGATCATGGAGTCCAACCATCATCCCCACTCTACAAGTTCTCCCCTACACCAGATCCCTCAACACCACATCCAATCTACTCTGAAACACAGTCAGGGATGGGGACTCCACCCCCTCCCTGGATTCAAAAAACCCTTTTTTTTGACAGAGAGTTCAATAATCTGGACAGAAAAAATACCCCTAAGCAGCTGGGGACTGTCCAGGGGGTCCTACAGCTCCCTTAGCCTGGGGCTGGGGATGTTGGCCATGGCCAACTGAAGTGCACATTTGCTAGCTCACACGCAGGCTTCAACCTGGAGCAAAAATTGGTGGTCAACTCCAGGTGGGGATGAAAAGATAGACAGCCTGGGCCCAGTCTGAAGAGCTCTCTAGACAGAGTCACCATGACCACAATGGGGTTCCCATGCCTGAAGTTCTCCCAGCACTGCCCCAGCTACATCTATGAGACCCAGGGAAGGCCATCCCGCTTCCTACCTGAAGACCTGGTAGAAGGCGTGCTTGTGCTTGTTGTTCCAGTCCTCCAGGTTGATGCGCAGAGAGTAGTCTCCTTGGCTCGTCATCTTGTGGATGTTCTCATTGCCCAGCCAGAATTCACCATTGAGGTCCCCAAAACCTTCCTTGTATTCGTTCCAGGTCCGGTTGAAGTCAACTGAGCCATCTTGACGCCTCTGGATGACTGTCCAGCCCCCACCTGCCAGGAGAGAGGTAACAAAATAAATGGGAGTCTCCAGGGAGCACCCAAGGGTCTCAGACAGACTCTTTACTGGTGGATCACCTCCGAGGACCCATCTACAGCTCAGCAAGGTGTCTCCTTGTCGTGTATCCTTCCACCAATGGGCAAAATACAGCGTTGGTTGTTGCACATGGTGCCCATCATAGCTCACGGAGAGAGTATCCCACCTCTCCTGCAGTGGTTCCTGAGGGTGTTCCCCTGTTGTCTGCCAGAGGGTCATTCCAGACCTTAAGGTGGTTTTAAGTGAGAAAGAGAGATGGTGGTTTCAGGGAGGTTAATGCTTTGGGGACTGGAACAAACTAGAGATCCTGGAGTTTGGAGATTGTTCTGTACTGTTCCTGCAGCACCACAGAGGCACACCAGCTCTCCCAGTATTGTCTCACTCTCTCCATCTGCTCTCCCATCTGTCCAAATCCCTCTCTCCTCTCTCCTTTCATTCCAATACTGTAAGCTTGGGGTGGAGCAGGATGGGGGGACGGGACTTGGGCCATCTTTTTATTTGCTGCTTGTACAGCCTGTTACTCTGCAGCGTCCAAGATCATGTGGATGGTCAGGCAAATAATAGTAATGACATAATGGAGACCACACTGTCTGAACAGCCTGGTTCTTAACAAGCACATGCATCCCAAAGCTGCAATCACCTGTAGATCCTCCAGTAGGTGAGATACCTACACGTGGGGAGCTGAACCCCTTCCTCCAGCACGGGATGTGTGGATCCTGGGCTGGAGTAGATCCACGGAGCAAGGAACCCACCACCCCATCTCCCTAATGGTTGCCATTCTTCTTCCAAAACTCAAGTGTTGCAAACTAATTTTGTCCCCTCAGCTACCCAGAGATGCTCCAGACACCCCTCAGTGACCAGCTGCTACTCCAGAAGGGCTTCCCTTTCCCTAAGCCCTGTGTCATATCCACAAGCGTGTTGCAAACATCTTGGATGCGTGAGGACATCTCAAAAAGCACTAAAGGCCTGTATTTAGGCAACCAAATCCCAGCCACAACGTCTGGTTTGAACCATTCACCCAAACCCCTTCTCTAGCCAGCAGAGGGGACAAGTCTTCCATTCCTGGGCACGTCTCCTGCTCTCACTGACTATAAATTAACTCAGCAGTAGAATCATAGAATCATAGAGTCACAGAATCATTCAGGTTGGAAGAGACCCTTGGGATCATCCAGTCCAACCATCAGCCCTACTCTACAAGTTCTCCCCTACACCAGATCCCTCAACACCACATCCAATCTACTCTGAAACACAGTCNTTATGCAAGCCAGGATGCCCTTGGCCTTCTTGGCCACCTGGGCACACTGCTGGCTCCTGTTCAGCCCCTTGTCACCCAGCACCCCCAGGTCCTTTTCTGCCAGGCAGCTCCAGCCACACTGCCCCAAGCCTGGAGCCAGCCATGGGGTAGCTCAGATCAGACACAACGCTGAGGTCAGACACTTCCCACCCAAAACTCTGCTGGAAGGTGCTGTAGGTGCTTCCTGCCCTACCTTCAGTGTCCATCTCACACAGCACTTCGATGGGCATCCCTCCAACCGAGGGCATGATGCTGTAGACCCCCGACCGGCGGAGCCCGTTGTAGTAGATGGAAGCACAATCGATGGGGCAGTTCCTGCCATGTTTCACCTCTGAGGGAGAGAGGAGAAAGACAGTGTTTAGTGCAAAGTTCAAGGCAAAAACCCCAAACCAGCGTGGTTTTCATGCAATGGTAATGCAGAGTTGGGCAAATAATCCTAGATGAAGAGCTGCTTCTGAAGATGAAAGCCTCTACAGGGTGATGGCTTCATGCCTGAGTGCAGTGGTTTATTAGTGATAAGGCTCGTTAGCACAGATCTGCACTTAAGGGTATTGCAGCTGAGAAATGGTCTTTGGTTTGACTGTTTTTTTTCATGGTAACACATAAAGCTTGGAATCATAGAATCACAGAATGGTTCGGGTGGGAAGGGACCTTAAAGATCATCCAGTGCCACCCCCTACGCTGGGCAGGGACACCTCCCACCACACCAGGTTGCTCAACCTGGCCTTCAACCCCTCCAGGGATGGGGCAGCCACAGCTCCTCTGGAGAGGAGGGTCCTCTGGGCCAGGGTCTCAATAGCCTGGAAAAACTCCCACAGTCAGGTCTGGGTGGGGTCTGGGACATGGTCTGGTGGGAGGTGTCCCAGCCCATGGCAGGAGGCTTGGAACTAGATGAACTTTAAGGTCCCTTCCAAGCCAAACCATTCTATGATTCTATGCCCACACCTCACGAGGGACTGTAAGGGACAAAGCACCCCCTACCAGCCAGCCCCCAGCATCTCCCCACCATCACCTGGACGGTGCATCTCCTCCTGCAGCCGCATCTCGGCGGGGCCGAGGCAGGTGGGATTGCGCCAGGCCCAGTCAGTCAGGACGGAGATGTTGTTGATCTGTGCCTGCATGTCGTAGAGCAGGGTGGCCTGGATGTGCTGCAGGGTGCTGGCCTCGCTGTACCGATGCTCCAGGTCCTGCACCCGTTGGGCCAGGCTGTGGTTGCGGCCGGCTGCCTCCTCGTGCTGCAGGCAGGGAGAAAGGTGGGATGGAGGGGATGCCTGGACACCACCACCGAGTCAGGGACATGGACCCAGGACCCTCAGGCATGGGAGCAAGAGGGCAGAGGAGCACCATCAGAGACCAAGGACACCAAGGGTGGCACCTGCATCCTCACCCTCACTCTCCAGCCCGATCCCTGCCTCATCCCACCACGGGAGCCACCAGCAGCTTGATATTGCCAGGCTCTAGGGCAGGCAGGGAATGCACAGGCAAGCCAAGGGGTGCAAGAACAGGCCAAGAATAGAGGATTCCTCTCCAAACACCCTCCAAGTCTGCAACCTGTTGCCACGTGGATGCGGCCTCGATGTATTTAGCATCCACAGTGGGAGTTTCCTCCCCAAAAGCTGTCCCTTCTCCCCTGGAACCACCTAATGATTTCCATAAGGGGCTCCACAGCTTGTCTACACGTCACGCAACGAAGCCACCCATGTATGATACAGGACCCCAGCTCCTTTCTGACCCTTTTTCTGAGTGTTTTTCAGGACAACCAGTCTCTGATCTGGCTGGAAATGCTCAGAGGAGGTGGTCACCCCAAGCCCCACCATCATGCACGGAACGTGTCCCAGATGCAATCACTGCAAATATGCTTGTCTCCCTTGTTTGGTGCTCCCTGTCCATTAGATGGCAGAGCAAGCCTTGGACAGCACCTCCAAAATCCCACAGCAGCCTGGCAACACCCTCCTTCCCTCTCCTGGGACACGAAACAGCTCTACACAGAGCTCCCCAGTCCCTCTCAAGGGTCTGGAAATCCCAGACCTGCACCTGCACTGGAGGGATACTGGTTCTCCATTAGCAGTGCCCTTCCCTGTCCCCTGACGGGGACATTTCTTCCTCCATCACCCGCTTGACAGCACTGCCTCAGGCTCACAGACTACTCCAAGACCCTGGAAATGCTGTGTGGTGGGGTCGACACACCTGAGGGACATGTCATCCACAGGGACCTGGACAGGCTGGAGAGGTGGGCCCATGTGAACCTCATAAAGTTCAACAAGGCCAAGTGCAAGGTCCTGCAGGTGGGTCAGGGCAATCCCAAGCACAAACCCAGGAAGACAATGAGTAGAGAATGATTTGGGAGCAGCCCTGAGGAGAAGGACTGGGGAGTATTGGGGGATGAGAAGCTCAACAGGAGGCAGCAACGTGTGCTGGCAGCCCAGCAAGTCCCCCAGCACCCTGGGCTGCATCCCCAGCAGCGTGGCCAGCAGGGCCAGGGTGGGGGATTCTGCCCCTCTGCTCTGGGGAGACCCCCCCAGTGCTGCCTCCAGCTCTGGGGCCACCAACATCAGAGGGACATGGAGCTGTTGNTTGAAGGCCAGGTTGGAAGGGGCTTGGAGCAACTTGGTGTGGTGGGAGGTGTCCCTGCCCAGGGCAGGGGGTGGCACTGAGGGTGCTTTAAGGTTCCTTCCCACCCAAACCTTTCTGTGCTTCTACAATTCTCTGTTTTCTTCCCTTAGCTGCTCCCAGGATCCAGCTCACACCTTGGTCCCTGTTCCTGCTGGGGCTGGCTGTTCCCAGGAGATGGCATCACCACTGCTGGGTTGTTGTGGCAGTAACTAATGGCTTTAGGCTATCCTTCCCAGTGCTGCTTGAGCGTTGTCTCCATGACCCTGCCAAGAACCCACCAAGCCCATATCCCAAAATCCAGACCCTGCAGACAGGCAGGGACAGCCAAGTGGGAACTATGGCCTGCGGTGACACGGTGCTTTCCTTCTCAGGGCTGCAATGGCTCCGTCTCAAACATAAATCACTCGTCCCTTCTGCCTGCTCTGTGAGCTGTGACTGATACCAGCTCCTTCCAGCTCCCTTCACCCACGCATCAGCTCTCCTGGTAAACCCCACGCTGCTTTCTCCCAGACAGTCCCCTCCTCCACAGTTGATACCTGGGGCTTTTTATTTTTCACCCTGACGTTGATTAAAACCAGCACAGCCAGACCCCCCTGACGATGGCCCTGCTGCTGCTCCCACCCCTCCATCCCTCTGCCCCTCTGGTGGGACTTGGGGGTGTGTTTTTGCACCCCAGGATCTTGCCTTCTGCATTTCCCAGCCATGGAAAAGCAACAGGACTGTGAATGGACGGGGAGAGATGGGTGAGGGGGGTTCCTTTTCCTCCCTGGATTGCCCTGGGAGGAGGGAAGCATGGTGGAGATGGGAGGAGAGGGGGTCAACCCCTCTGAGCCCACTCAGGTGTCCCCGTCAGGCAGGGAGGAGCTGTGACCTGGAAGAGCTGGTGGCTTTCCCTCAGCTGGGAAAGGGATGCTGAGCCCAGGGAGACATCTCCTCTTGGGCAGACCAGCCCACGCTTGAGCTGCCCAAGAAATAAGTGATGGCAAACCCCAGGGAGATCAGCCAGCAGCAGCCAGGGGTTGATCGATGGAGGTGGATTTAAGGGAGCAAAAGCTCCTCGGTGGGAGGAAGGGAAATGGAGGAGACCTCCCCAGGCTGACACAGCGGGGGATTCAGGGAAAGCGGCTTCCCAGGCTGGGGCACAGGAGTTGGGAAGTGACCAGACCAAAGGAGAGGGGAAAATCCTGATGGAAGAGTGTCAAATACAGCAAGGAGTGGAGGAAAAAGCAGTTCCACAGCTTCTGGTTTCCTCCACCACAGATTCACTTCTTGCTTTTCCCCTCCACCGGTGCTTGGAAGGTGGTAGGACACACTCATGGCCTGGAGGGTGTAAGGACACACACTCATCCCCCTCTGGGTTTTCTTGCCTTCCCATTCCCATATTTTCATAGAATCATAGAATCATTCAGGTTGGAAGAGACCCCTGGGATCATGGAGTCCAACCATCAGCCCCACTCTACAAGTTCTCCCCTACACCAGATCCCTCAACACCACATCTAATCTGCTCTTAAACACAGTCAGGGATGGGGACTCCACCACCTCCCTGGGCAGCCCAGTCCAGGCTCTGACCACTCTTGCTGGGAAGAATTCTTGCCTCATGTCCAGCCTAACCCTACCCTGCTGCAGCTTGCAGCCATTCCCTCTCCTTCTATCGCTCATTGCCCGTGAGAAGAGACCAGCACCAACCTCTCTGCAAGGCCCTTTCAAGCAGTTGGAGAGAGGGATGAGGTCTCCCCTCAGCCTCCTCTTCCTCAAACTAAACACTCCCAGCTCCTTCAATGGATCCTCATAAGCCTTATTCTCCAGGCCCTTCCCCAGCTCCATGTCCCTCCTCTGCACTCGCTCCAGCCCCTCCAGATCTCTCTTGTGCTGAGGTGCCCAGAACTGGACACCAGACTCAAGGGGTGGCCTCACCAGTGCTGAGTACAGGGGGACGATCCCCTCCCTGCTTCTGCTGGTCACACTATTCTTTATGCAAGCCAGGATGCCCTTGGCCTTCTTGGCCACCTGGGCACACTGCTGGCTCATCTTCAGCCCCTTGTCACCCAGCACCCCCAGGTCCTTTTCTGCCAGGCAGCTCCAGCCACACTGCCCCAAGCCTGGAGCCATCCATGGGGTTGGGGTGGCCCAAGGGCAGGACCTTTTAAGACTCATGGAAACAAAAAAAAACAGAGGATGGAAAAACTTGTTGGAGGTCACCAACCCACCCATCTGCAGAAAGCAGGACCCATTTCCAAGCTGGATGCACAGGATCCTTTCCCTCCTTAGAAGTGTGAAACTCTCTACAAATAACCCCAGACGACCTCAGAGGAGGGGTCTGCCCAGGGCGGCCTTTTACCTGGAGCTCGAGGACTTTGATGCGGTGCCGGTGGTTCCTCAGCTCCTCTTGCAGCTCTGAGATCAGCTCCCTCAGCTCCAGGACCTGCTGCTTGCGCTCCTCGTTCTCGTGGAGCCAGTAGGATACCTCGTCGGTGCAACGGAACATGTCCGGGCACCTCTGCTCGTCCCCCTGGGGCAAGGTGGCCACGATCTTACAGCGCCCGTTGGGCAGCACCTGGTTGCTGTACTCCCCGCACCGGATCAGGCCCGTGCCCTCCTGGGGACCCTGGTGGTCTCTGTAGGCCGGGGGCAGGGATTTCTGCAGCGAGGGGCTGCTCAGCATGGCCAGGAGGATGAGGGACAGCAAACCCACCCTGGCAGAGCCGGCGGTGGGGGGAAATGCTGTCAGGCAGGTGAGGACGGTCCCCGGTGATAACCCCACGTGTCTCATCGTTAAACGCTGTTGGGGAGAAAGGTGGAAGTCCCCAGGGCATAACACCAGGTCTTCTCCTGAGGGCTAGCAGGTGAGGTCGAAGCTATGCGGGAGCTGAGCATCTGTGGGGACCCCCAGAGCTCCTGCCGAGGAGGTCACTGCAGGCAGGAGACCTGTCTGTTCCCACGGAGCATCCTTCCCAGTGACACCAAGCTGGGACCAGCTCTGGCTGGAGATCCCCTGCTCTCCTGGCTACACTCTACCAGCTTCTTGGGCTTGTGTTTCCCCTCCTGAAGAGCTGCTGGTTGGCTTGGAGGGTGCTGAGATCTGGCCAGGGGTGGTCAGCCCCTCTGTTAGGGCTTTCTGCCCATGCTGGACCATGCGTGGGAGGAGGCTGGCTCCCCTTGATGGGCCATCCTGCTACACTGTCGCTTCCTGAAATGGGAACCAGAGCAAGGAGACAGGTGATGGAGAGGAAAGATGAGCAACCAACCCTCCCCACCATGCTCTGCCCACCTGCAGCACACCAACAGGTCCCCCCCACCTTCCCTGGCCCCCTCCAGCCATCCCCACTGCCCCAAGGACACAGGGCACAGGTTTGGGGCTCTCTCCATATCCCTGTTGATGATGTTTTCTTGGCAGAGGTAACCATAAATGGAGTTATCACGTGGATGGTGTCCATTGACATGGGCAGCCCGGGTCACCAGCCCACCCTTGGACAGGGTTAGACCATCTACTCAACCCCAAGACAGTCTGAATGGGCCCTGCCCGTGGGCTGGTTGCCCCAGAGGGGCTCAGAGCCCAAGGGGGCATAGAAAGATGGTGGCCTGGCCACCATCCAGGCAAGACAAATGGAGAGCTTTGTCCCTTTTATCAGGAGAAATTGGGCTGCCTTTGCAACCAGAGCCTGACATCAAGGGTCTCAGCCCCATCACGCTCCCACCCAAGGTTTCTTCCGACCAAAAACCATCCCCATCCCACTCTGGTGAGGACAGGAACTGGGAAGGCTGCCACAGCTCCCCAGCAGCACCCCAAGCTCCCAGCCAGCAGCACCCCGGCTCCCAACGTACCTCCGAAGGTCCCGGCCAGGCTCTCCGGCAGCAGGAGCAGAGAGCAGCGAGCACCGACTGGCCATGGGGAGCGGGCTGTGATTTAGGGGACACTAAATGCTTATTCCCCCTGATCCTATCACTGCACTATAAATAGGGCCAAGAGAGCTGCTGGTCTCAGACGACGCACGGGAGGGAGGAGCGCAGGTCCCGGCCTGACCTTATCAGCGTACGGGGGATTAATCCGGTGCCTTGGCAGGACGGCGCGGCTCCCCCTCCCCTAGAAACTCCAAATCCCACCCCAGGGATGTGTTTTGGGGAAAGGGGAGGCTCATCCGGCGCGGAGTGACCTGCCCCATCCCAGTACGGGGCGGGGGGGAAAAGCTTCCCAACCTGGCTATGGATGGGGGCTCAGGGCAGGGAACAGCCGTGATTTATTTTATTCACTACCCCAGGGCTTCTTCTTTGCTTTTGCAAGGGAGTGAGCAAGTCAACAGCCTTGCTTAATTAAACATGCTAATCACCCAGCCACAAGAATGCCAGTTGAAACCAGAGATTTCCATATTGGACAAAAGCGTTGGGGTTTTCTTCCCTTAATGTGAAGAGTTTCCAGATGATGTTTCCAGACCGACTGCCTCGAAGGAGAGGCTCAAACCAGCTCAGATGGCCTCCAAAACCAGAGGAACTGCCTGGAGAAAGGGATCTTCGTTAGCAAACATCTGCTTGGGTGGTTTGGTGAACCTCACCAGTCTCCTCCAGCAGTTACCCCTGATGGCCACGGTCCAGATGGTCCTTTGGAGGACCTGTCACCTCCATGTACAGGACCCTTCTGCACCACTGCTGGTCCCCAGCAAGGCCATGGGTCTGCATGCCCCAAGGGGAGGACACAGCTTGCACGACACCCACCCTACATGCCATGGTGAGGCCATCTCCTGCCCTGACTCCCACACAGCTGGGTCCAGCCCTAAGGATCCAGCCTCCCTTCCCCTGGGAAGGATGAAATCCAAGTTCAGCTCTAGGGTTAGGCAGAAGATCTAAAAGCCCAGCCAGATTGCCAGCCCACAATCAGCCCCCAGCTTCGATTTTGGCTCATAAAAATGCTGGGTGAAGGGGTTTTATTTGTTTTCTTTGTCTCTGTGGGAAGTTGGTCCAGCAGAGCGGGAGTAATGTCCTGAGTCCCGTCAGCTCAGGACACAGCGCTGCACCCCTGGGCTGATTTCTGCATCTGCATCACAGCAGGCAACTCTGGGCCTGAATCCACCACCCAAGGGGGCTTGGGGAAGAAGCAAGTCCCACCAGCAAGTCCCCACATGTGAGGAGAGGCTGTCCCAAACTCATGCACACTAGTGAAAGGAGAGCAACCAGCCCAGGCAGGGAGCAGATCACCCCAGCTCCCCCCCCCCAAGGTGGGAGAACTCACCACAGGCACCTTGTTTTGCTGGGGCAGGAACCCAGATTGCTCCAAAAATCACACCTCTGGGCACAGTCTGCCTCCAGTCAAGCCACCCTCTGCTCTCTCTCTGGTGTGGTCATGCTTTTGCCCCAGCAGCCGCTTGTGGGAGAGAAAAATAAAGGTGAAGCATCCTCCCTGGAGTTGGCAGGAGCTGTGCCAGCCCAGTGGGAGAGCAGTGATGGGTAAAGAAGGAGAAAAGCAGGGAGAGGGACCCTGAGGTCATCCCACAGAGCTCTGCCATGAGGGACACCGAGAGAAGCTCCGTGTGAAGGGACACTGTGGGCAGAGTGGCTGGGACAGGATGGGACAGGGTGGATGGGAAAATGGGGCTGAGGGTGGGGGGAGACAGAAAAAGGACGTAGCAGGAAAATGAGGAGTGGTGGCCCACCTGGATGTGCTGGATGTGAAGGCTTTTTGGTGCTGACACTTCCTTTTTGGGCTGGATCCCACCGCTGCGCCAGCAAACCCCACTCCACCACCCCAAGAGTTGTTCCTCTGGCGCCAGATGTAGAAGTTTGCCCTCCAGGTTTGCCCTGAGCCGCCCTGTGGCCAGTGGAGAGGGAAAAAAGATGTGATGGCAGACACTGGCATGGCTATAAAATGCATTACACCCCATATCCAGCTCGTTATGGGGTGGAATGGAGGATCAAGGCGGGGGGGATCGAGGCAGGGGACCAAGGGGAACATCTCACTCTCAACCCCCAGCCAAGAGCTCCTCCAGCACCATAAGCTAAAGACCAGCTTCCCTTTATTGCACAGGAGTGGATGGATGTTTAACGTGCTTCTCTATAATGAAATCCATTATCCTCATCTTTCACAGAGGCCCCCACAGTTCTGGTTCCCCCTTTTCATGGCTGGGGAGAGAGGAGGTGGAGGAGGGACGGAGCCAGGTCCAGCCAGGTCCTTTGTGCGGCCACTCAGGAGCCACTCTCCCCATAAACGTTTGGGCTCCTAAATGGATCTGCCCTCCCCTTCTCCAGCCCTTTTCCCTTTCATTTTCTTTTCCCCCCATTATCCTCAGGGAGGGGGGTGGGGGAAGAAAAATAAGAATAATAATAACAAAAAAAAAAGAGAAAAAAATAAAGGAGTCATAAAATCAAGCAAAGCCTCGGCCGGATCATTAGCGTCAGAGGCGGAGACGGGCGCCGAGTGGCACATGGCAGAGGAGAAGGAACATTTCATTGAATGCCCCTCGAGTGGCATTCTGCTCAAGGCTGCTCCTTTCTCACAAAGGGAGATGTGAAAATGGTCCCTGCTGGCGGTTGGCCACCGGCCGCCCCGACGGGGCTCGCTGCAAAGCTGCCTCTCCAAGGAGACAAAGCCCGGCCCTTTCTCCTGCTGTCGATTGATGTCTGGGTTGTTTGGGGAGCGTTCATTGAANGGGGGGGGGAATTCAATGAGAGAGCCTGGGTGACGCTAGTAGAGATAATGGCTCTGCAAGACCCAAGGTTGAGTGCTCAGCTGCCTGCCTTTGGCATCCTTTCCTGCCTTTGTCGGGGGGACAGCAGCTACAACCCCTATGGTGGTCCAGTATGAGTTGAAGCCAACACCAAGAGACCCAGGTACCCCTTGGCCAACTCTTTCCCAAGTCATAGACGCAGGTTACCCCACCCTGCTGGTTTTCAAGGATCCCAGTGAGAAGCTGCTGAGCACCCATCTCCTCAATGTGCTGTGAAGAGCAGCAAGGTGAAGCCTGTGGTACTTCCATCCTTCCCTGCCATGAGCACATCTTCTTCTGTCTGCTTCCTTCCAAATGTGGGAACGCACCCCATTCCCATGGGCATGCAACTCCTTGTCTTCCCGCTCCATCCCAAATCCCACTCCATCCGCTCCCCACTGTCCTTTCTGGAGGAGACAAGGTCCCCACCATCATCACCTGGTGCTGCTTCATGAGCCTGTGGCCAGCCTTCAACAGCTCACGCTCTCTTGGTGTGCAAACAACCCACCAGCTCTCAGGTGGTCTCTCTTTGAGGGAGAAATGTCCAAAAAACCCCACAGTATTCCTCCATTTCTTTTTCCTGCCCAAACGAGGGAAGAGACACCCCTCCAGGTATCCCTGGATAATTCTCCATCCCTGACCCTGCCTTGGTCTCCCAGGGGAAAGGACAAAGTAACCCAACTCTACCCACCCCCATCTCTTAGGAATGCAGTGACCCAACTTAGCTCGCACCAGTAATGTCAATAATCAGTGATTTGCCATAAAATAATCAGCAGGAAGAGGCAGTTTGGAGGTTCCTGAAGACCAGGGAACCCCCAAATCACCGCAAACTTTAATGCCCGTTGGTCACACTCCACAAAGATCAGCAGAAGCCGTACCCCAAGGTAGAAGGGCCATGGTTTTCCAGGGTTCATGTGCTCCACCAGCCCCAAGCCCTGGATGCAAAACTGCCCCGGGATGCCCTGCCCCGGGATGCCCTGCCCGGGTGCATCGGGTGGAGATTGAGGGTCCAGCTTTGGGATCCTGCAGGGATCCGGCTCTGCCCGGGGGCTTTGCTAAGCCCTTAATCCCCCCTGAGAGCACCAGCATCTCCAAGGGGCGAGTGAGGCCGTTCGCACCCCTCAGGGGCCGCTCCTCTCTGGGCTCCCCAATCCCCCTCCCATCCTCTTCCTCCCTCCTGCAACGTCAGTGCGCGATGAAGGAGGAAAACAGGGCAGGGCTG
Source organism: Jacana jacana (assembly GCA_013400555.1). Taxonomy (NCBI): domain Eukaryota; kingdom Metazoa; phylum Chordata; class Aves; order Charadriiformes; family Jacanidae; genus Jacana; species Jacana jacana. The sequence continues at coordinate 19,612 of VZTM01024915.1, read as the reverse complement.
GGGGTCACCGGGGCTGGAGAAGGGGCTGGGGGTGCAATTCTCTTCCCCAAGGGACCCCAAAAGGTGGTGTGAGCTCTGGGTTGCAGGAACGAAGCCCCCGCTGGGCTCCTAAACCCTGCTGAAACCCCGGCTCTAAGAAGCCGTAATCCCTCTTAGGGGCACGGGCCATAATCAGGGATTTGGCTCTGGGTGTGCAAATGCGTGTGTGTCTGTGTAGAAGTGGCTCGAAAAGAACAGAAAAGGCAGCAAGAATGAGGAAAGAAAATGCTGGATTGGACAATTTGGGGTTCCTGAGAGCCCCCCTCTCCTATTGCCCCCGGTTGGGGGGTAAGGGGTGGGGAACGATCCGGTCCGAATCCCCATCCCGGAGGGAGAGCAGGATTTATCCCTGGCACTTTTAGCCCGCTGAAAGTCAGGCAGCTCCTTCCAGCCAAAGGAGCCACCTCCCAGAGGGGACCTCCCTGTCCTGGGGTGAGGGGCAGGGACCCCAAGAGCTGCTCCAGGCAGGAGGGGTGTCCCTCTGCGGGGACAGGACACCCCCTTGAGAGTGTCACAGCTGTGTCCCTAAACTGTGGGATTTGCTGACCCCACACTTCCAGCCCAGAAAAATGGACAATTTCCAAATCCAGGGGCCAAAATGAGACTAATTTGGTCTAAAAACCAAGGTGTGATATTTATTTCCTGGGGTTTTTGTTGTTGTTGTTGTTGTTTCAGGGGGGGTGGGTGGGTTTGTTACCTGCAGCTGGAACTGAGTGAGAGACACTCCTAGTTTTTCCCCCAGTTCCCCTTCCTGGGTGGGGAGGGGTCACTGGATGAGAGAATAATTGTCTAAAGGACAAGAAATTGCTGTGGGTTCCTCAAACCTTGGCAAAATATGGCTCCTGTAATCCAAACTGAGGTATTTCTTGCCGGAGCAGGGCGATGGGCTGTGCAGCTCCCGGCTGAGGGACGCTGTGGGATGCTGGAAAAGAACACTGGAAACTATGGAACCCTGGAAAAAAATATGAGAGGGACGTCACTGCCACCCTCAGATGCCTTTGGTTGACTGTTCCTTAGAGAACTGCCTGATTTTGGTTCAGATCAGAGAGAATCGGGCACTGTTACACGTTTTAGGATCTAAACAGTGCCGAGGAAAAGGTGTTGGAGGAAAAGGCATCGATGGTGGGATTCCCAGTCACAGAACCACAGAATCAGGGAATGGTTTGGGTGGGAAGGGACCTTAAAGATCACCCAGTTCCAACCCCCTGCCCTGGGCAGGGAGACCTCCCACCACACCAGGTTGCTCAAAGCCCCATCCAGCCTGGCCTTGATGTCCTTAACCTCAGAGCTGCTCTTGCTCCTCCAGAGAGGCTACAACCAAGCAACCATGAGCATTTTCCTCCAAGTACAAGGTGCACAGCTTGTATTTCACCTCCTGGAGCAGACTCGGGGTTCAGGAGGGACCCCTTGACCAAAGCCAACTGAAAACCACACCTCAGGGTGTCCACAGATGTGGTCACTTCCATTCATGCCCCCAAAACGGCCCTAAAGCTCAGATTTACCATCAAATAGGTGTCTCCTGGGTTTTAAATCCTTAAGCAATGGAGATACATAGTTTTATGGTGATGAACCCACTTTTTCTTCATCTGGATGTCTCCTGGGTCCTGGCTCATCATACCCTGCACAAGCCCTTAATGCAACTGCCCTGTGGGTCCACCACCATCCCATTTTGCCAAATCGGAGATGAAGATGGTCCAGGTGGACCAGGGTCCTCAGCCCCACTCCCCACCCCATCAGGACAGGAGCAGGGGTGGGTGCTGAGCCCAGGAGACCTGCTTGAACAGAGGATGGGTCAACTCCCTGCAAAGCCCTGCAGGGAACCTGTCCTCAGATAAAGGGAAGGGGACTTTCTCAGCACCCAATGGCACATAGAATCATAGAATCATTTAGGTTGGAAGAGACCCTTGGGATCATGGAGTTCAACTGTCAGCCCTACTCTACAAGTTCTCCCCTACACCAGATCCCTCAACACCACAGCCAATCTACTCTGAAACACAGTCAGGGATGGGGACTCCACCACCTCCCTGGGCAGCCCAGTCCAGGCTCTGACCACTCTTGCTGGGAAGAATTCTTGCCTCATGGCCAGCCTAACCCTACCCTGCTGCAGCTTGCAGCCATTCCCTCTCCTTCTAGCGCTCATTGCCCGTGAGAAGAGACCAGCACCAACCTCTCTGCAATGCCCTTTCAAGCAGTTGGAGAGAGGGATGAGGTCTCCCCTCAGCCTCCTCTTCCTCACACTAAACAATCCCAACTCCCTCAATGGCTCCTCATAAGCCTTATTCTCCAGGCCCTTCCCCAGCTCCGTGTCCCTCCTCTGCACTCGCTCCAGCCCCTCCAGATCTCTCTAGTGCTGAGGTGCCCAGAACTGGACACCAGACTCAAGGGGTGGCCTCCCCAGTGCTGAGCACAGGGGGACAATCCCCTCCCTGCTTCTGCTGGTCACACTGTTCTTTATGCAAGCCAGGATGCCCTTGGCCTTCTTGGCCACCTGGGCACACTGCTGGCTCCTGTTCAGCCCCTTGTCACCCAGCACCCCCAGGTCCTTTTCTGCCAGGCAGCTCCAGCCACACTGCCCCAAGCCTGGAGCCATCCATGGGGTTGGTGTGGCCCAAGGGCAGGACCTGGCCCTTGGCCTCATTGAAGGCCATGCCATTAACATTGGCCCATCCATCCAGTCACATGGCTGTGGCAGAAGGACACAAGTGTGGTTCTGGGGATAGACACAAGGTTTTTGCAGGCCCCAGAGCACCTTTTGCCCCCGTGACGTTGGTGTTTACAGCCCGGTGAGATGGATTCTCCACGTCCCATGGGATTTGAGCACAGCTGTGACATTCACACCCACCCCTGGAGCTCATTCACACCCAGGTGTGATCTGTTCTCCAAATTAAAACGGAAAGGCCACAAATCACGTAGCTAATGAACCCGGTCACCCACGGACATCTCGCCCCCACAGCCAGCCCCGCAGGGAAAGGGCTGCATGTCCTGAACCTGTGGCTCTTACGTGGACAAAGCGGTGATGAAGCCAGCAGATCTCACTCCAGGCACCCCTAAAGTGAGGTCTCCAAAGTCTGGGCAGCTTTCTGGAGCAGAACCCCAAGAGCTTGCCTTGATGGTGGCCACGCTCAGAGGAGGGGCTGGAGGATGCCGCTCTTGTGGTGAAATTGCATGGTCCTGGATGGTCTTCAGCTCTTCCCTGCTCAGGGAAAGGAAGGAAGAGGTTCCTCCTAATGGGATTTCCTCCCTGCTGGAGGGTCCTTTTCTTGTCATCTTGGCTTCCCACCACTCCCATTCATCTGCCTGGGAGCCAGCTGTGTCCACTAATCACTTACACACTGGACTCCCTTTGGAAAAGCAAAAAAGATAAACAAGCTCTGCACTAAAACATAATGAGCATCCTGCTGTGGCAGCGGGGACAGCCCTGCCCTGGGAGCGGGAGCTGGTCGCCCCAGTCACCCCAGTTTCTGGGCTGCATCCTCCAGAGATGCTGGGGTACCCACGTCCCCGGGGGATGCCGTCACCAGGAGAGGAAAAGCTGGGCTCCAGCTGCGGTTGTTGGCGGGAGGGAGGTCTGAAAGCACGGACTGTGTGAGGATGGAAGCATCCGGCACAGCCTGGGTGAAGCCACGGCAGAAGATGTTTCATCTCAGCCCCTCACCTGCAGCCGCTCCGCTCAACGAGGCTTCCTAAACGGATTTCGCCCCTTCCTTATAAACACAAACCTCTCAGATTGGCCTAATGAAGATGAAAGAGCCTTTAAAGTGGGAATCATAGCTCCGGTTTGGGCCATAAAGTACCTCAGAATAGCTCTCCCTCACGGAAAGATATTGCAGATGGGGGGGGATCTGTTCAGGGAGGAGGGAGGCAGCTGACGCAGTTGCTGAGCGGGACGGGGATGGGTTTGGGGATGGGAGGATGGAGGTCCAGAGAGGGTGAGAAACAAACTGAGAAGCTACAGAGGATATTCCTTGAACCTGGGGTGTTTTGCCTCTTTAGTAACCCGCTGGAGAGGGTTTCATCCAGTCCTGGGGTGCTCAGGTGAATCTGTTTCCCCCCCAACATCCTTCGGCAAGGAGATCTGCAGCCCACTGAAGGACAACCCACCTCCTTTTTGCTTATTCTCAGCCTTTTCTCTGGCTGTTGAAAGGAGAGGAGGGTCTCCAGAGGAGATCTCTCCAGGATGGAACATCTCCACCCTGAGACAGATGTCTGGATGGAGTGGCTCAACCACACTCTGGGTCCCTCCAGCCCCAGTGTGTCTTGCTCATGGGCTGCTCTCCCATGAAAGTTGCCTTTGGGGCAGCTCCTTTTCCTACAGAAGACAGTGTGGAACAAAATAGGAGCAAATCCTTTGCCCACCCAAGGCGAGACCACATCTGCTTCCAGCTGGTAGGATCATGGGCAAACCTCCATGTGTGGCTTCGCCGTGTCCTGCAGTTTGATCTTCTCACAAACACGCAGATCTGTCATGGTTTAGGCCTCAAACCAGGATGAAAACAACTGCCCTTCATACAGGCTGCTGGGAGGGATGCTCACAGCCCATGCTGAGCTCTTGCTTCGTCTCAGACTCAACAAAAATCACTGGTAGGTGCTTCGGGAGGACAGTCCAACCTTCAAGGACCACCTTGGGTGGAAAATCCCGATGCAGGTGCGTTTCTCCACCTGGGCAAACTCCACTACTGGAAGAAAAACCACCTTAAAAATCTTAAAATCACCCCCTGCTCCTGAGGCAGAGCTGAGACCCAGCACCATCACCCTGGGGTGCTTGTGGAGAGCAGCCAGCGGAGGTGATGAGCAGGGTCGGAGGCAAACCTGCCTAAAACACACGAGACACGAGGTGCAAAAGCCCCGTAAATCAGCTCTGAAGAACCAGCCTGCTGCTGCCAAACCTCCTGCACGGGGCCTGGTGGGGTTTTGGGATGTGGTTGGTACCCAAACCACCCCCAGGGCAGAGCTAGGGTTTAGCAAAACCACAGCCATCCACAGGGATGGTTTGCATGTCACCACCCTCTTCTGGGTAGAAATGAAAAAGGAGAATTGAGCCCGCCGGGCACGAGCCAGCTGATGAGGAGGCTGGAGACTTGGTACCAGATGAGTTTCCCCGTCACTCTGACCTCCTCAGATCCCACATCAGCCCCCCAGCCCCCCTCACAGCTTTGTCCCAAGGTGATATCCTCCACCAAACACATTGTGGAGGATGGAGCATCCCTCTGGCTCGCCTGAGCTTGGCCAAGGTGCTTGAAGAAGCCTCCTGGAAGCCACCACAGCTCTTAAACATAGCCTAGCCAAGGGCAACTCTAGAGAAAACACCGGTCCTACTGGGTTTGGGGCTACTGTGCCACAGGGAAAGTGTCCACAGCTGAAAGTTGGTCCAGTTAGAGGGGAGCAGAGAGGCTGGGGGTTAATTTGGGTGCAGAAAAAGAGCAGTGAGCCTGGCCAAGTGACACCCTGCTTGGCCTCGCTTCCTCCCTGCACCAAGAAAACCCCAGCCATGCCCTGCAAAAGTCACCCCCACCCCAACCCCGTGGCTGGAAAACCCTCTCCCACTGCTTTTGCACCCACAGCCAGCGGCCACAGGACTCCTTGGCGTGACAGAGATGGCCACTGCCTGCTCCCAGCCTGCCTGGGGGCNAAAAAGGCAATTAGCAGCGTCTCTCGGAAAAAAATATAACCCCAATTTTGCCCGGTTGGGGTTGGTGGAGAGATGCTAATCCCTTCCATCCGCCGCGGGGGCCGGAGCTGGCGACCGCCGCTCGCTCCTCGCTCGCCTTTTGTTCGGTACCTGGAANCCACTGCCTGCTCCCAGCCTGCCTGGGGGCTGTCATAGAATCATAGAAGGGTTTGGGTTGAGAAGGACCTTGATAGCCCATCCTGTGCCACCCCCTGCCCTGGGCAGGGCCACCCTCCCACCGGACCAGGTTGCTCCAAGCCCCCTCCAACCTGGGCTTGGACACCGTCCCGAGAGGTTTCAGGTTTGGTTGTTTTATGATTCGTTTGTTTGTTGTTTTTTTTTAACCAAATCCCCTTTTATGCCACGGAAAGACAACGCCAAATCCTCAGCACCCAGGGGAGCACGGAGCCCTCCCACGCCTGAGCTTGATGGAAGGAGTGATGGACGCACCCCCCCGGGAATAAACAACCCGTGTCGGACCTGCCGGGTACCGGCGAAAGACTTTCCATTCAACCCCCCGCCCCCGCACACACACACACACACACACACACCCCTCTCAAAACCCCCGAACCCCCCCTCCAAAAGCTGCAAAAAGGCAATTAGCAGC
>VZTM01024894.1:23087-56618 GCA_013400555.1 Jacana jacana | reverse complement strand
CGGGGTTGCATCAGACGAGGCGGTCCGCCGCGGCCGCGGTACCTTCGCCGGGCGGCCGAGGGAGCTCCGGGAGCCCAGGGGAGCTCCGCAAAGATGTTGCGGACAGGCCCCCGGCTGTTGCGGACGATCTGCACGACGGCCGCGGTGAGTGGTGTGGGGCGGGCAGCGGGGCAGCGGGGGACGTGTCGCCTATCCCCCGCCCCACGCCGTGCCGTGCCGTGCCTGGCAACGAACGGCGGGGGGCTGCTCCTCCCCGGTGGAGGGCAACCAGGGGCCGAGCAAGGAGAGGGAAGTGGCATTTTTCGGGATGCGCTGCGTATTGTCTCTGCCGGCGTTTTAGTAAAGCGCGTAGAGAAGCGGGAAGGTCAGGAGGGTTCGGGAGAGGGCTCGGTTTGGGTGTAGAAGCAGCATCTTGCCCGGCTGGACTGCGGGCGGGATTGCAGCCATCATCAGGGCTCTGCATCTTGCAGGGATGTGCCTGGAAGCTGCAGGGAACAGGCACCAGCGATGCTGTGATAATAATCCCCAGTAATCGTGTGTGGAGAACAATGTGAGCGCGGCTGTTCCCTGCCTCCCTCACACTGGATTTGCCCTGTGAGAGGCTGAGGGTTGTCTTCTCGGTTAGGATTGACCATGCCAGCTCTCAGCACTGGAGAGAAGCCCCACGCTCTGGCCTAGGAAGAGTATTCAGTTTGTGACCTTCTTCATGGCCAGTTCAGAGCTAGGATGGTGGGTTGCTCAGGGTTGAAGTTGATGGCCTGAATTCCTCTGCACCCCATGATTTAGTTTTTTACAGCTCTGCACATTTGTTCCAACCCACTCTTTATGTCCTGTTAAGTATATAGACTGCAGAAGTCCTGCAACTAACCGCTCCTTGAAAGCCTTGCCTGATCCAAATTGTCCAGATGTGTAGATCTGGCAAGCTGAATGAGGCTGGGAGAAGATTTTTTCTTTCCTAAAGACTCTTCTTTGTTTCATGTTTGACCACTCAGTTTAGCTTGAGGAGAGCAGTCTGCCAAAGGTGTCTACATGGAAGATCTTAGAATAAAGAGATTTAAAGACAAGCTTTTTGGAAATGCAGTCAGCAGTGCCAAAAAATGAGAGTGACTGACTGGTGAGAAGGCACTGCCTGGGGATGTGTAAATGGGAGGGGAGGCTCTACAATAAGTTTCTCTTTGGAGGCAGTGGAATTTAGCACATGTAGGGGGATCCTCAGTAGACATAAAGTTGCAGTACTGCTTTTCATAATTCTACATTATTATTTTTAGAATGTAACAGATTAAAATATTTACTAGCTTCACTAAATTCATATACAGAATAAATAAAGTACTGTAGTCTATTTGATAGTAAGCTTCATAGTAGCAGGTACTAAATGCTTACCTTCAAGAATTTTCAATAGAAACTTGTAACCAACTGAATGTTAGACAGACATACAAAAGAGGCACTAACAGAAAATTATTTTTATCTATAAAATAAGTATTCTCCTACTGATAGGGTTTGTAACATTAAACTGTTGAGAGAAGAGAATGTAGCTCTTGGACTTGTCTTGAATTTTTAGGAACTGGAACTTGACAAGATAGCTACCAGCATTTGTCAAGGTGCTTCTCTATGCAGTGCTTAATTCTATGTATTAGTCTTATTTTTGTTTTGGTGTTTTTGAGGAAAAAAAGAACCAGAATGGAAGAAAATATTAAAATACTGCATATCTTTTGATGAGCCATTGTTTATGCTCCTTGCGTTTATTTTATTTTCTTCATCCGAATTGGGAACACTTGAGTCAAAGAAACAGAATGACTACGAATCTGTGTTACAATATAAGCAAAATAAAAGGTTAAAGAATAAGTTAAGAGGTCAGATAATGAAAACATTAGAATTACATTGGCGTGAACACCAGCTTCTTAATTCTTATCTTTTGGTGCCACTGTCATAATAAATAACTACATTACCCTATGATTACTAAGGTAGTAAAAGAAAGGGCAGATCTCTCTAAGCCACCTGAGCTGTCTGGTCCATAACTAGCTCCTGGGTAATATTACAAATTTACAACACAAAATCCACTCTGATGCTACATGATCATCCATCTTCCCGTACATCTGTTAATGAAGGTTGTATGTCTATAGTCAACCACACAGGAATAAGTCTAGTGTAGGCAAAAGAAATCTAGTCTAGCCTCTAAACACCACTGACTGAAACACTAGAAGCTGTAATCGCTTTGTGCGTTAGAGGTAATGATCCAATACTAGCCCATTATTCAACAATAAACGTGTTTTACTGTTCTCTAATGGACTTCCATTCTGCAGCTTCTAGATGACCACTAGTGGTGGTGTGCCGGCCAAAAGGGCACGTAAGAAAGGAAAAGCCAAACTGTTTTTCATTTCTGCGTAATCTTGCAGAAATTTCCATTTTAATAGGGTGTTACGTGCACGTTAAATTCTCCTAAAAGGGTTTCCCGCTTTCACAGGTCTAACTCATCTTACATAAAAAAACTTGAGGAGAATTTCCAAAATGAGATCCAGGGTGGCTATAAGATCTCGTGCAGTTGCTCAGCGCTCATTTTTTAAATAATACAACAAATGAAGGAATGAATTTGTGGTCTGATCATGCAAGCCCTTCCACATATTCCACACATTTATGTTCTTTTTTTTTTTTTTTAAACTCAGTAGAAATCCCGTGTGTGGCTGACTTGTGGGTTTGGCTCCTGCTTTCTACTGATGGCAGTGTGTGCCTTAATGCGCTACAAGCAAATTGCTACATCTAAGCCAGATGTTAATAGCAATCATGCGATACACATATGCTATTCACTGGAGAAGCAACTCAAGAGTCACTGGTCATAGCACAATTAACAAATTGATCTTGCAATTGAAATCAATCGTCTCTGTTTGAGTAACTTTGTGGGAGACAGCAGAGCTGGTTTGCTGCCAGGCTAATCTTGTGCACTACCATGAAGGGACAGGACTTAGCCAGTCTGCAGCCTTCTCAGTGTTGCCAGTTTTATATTTTTTATTCCTCTGGAGTTTGTTCTCTGTTTACTTCTCACCATTTGTTGCCTCAGTTCCACAACTAGCACAATTTAAGCAGGTATATCTTTACCTACACTATGTTGATTTACAGCAACTCATGATTTGGAACTGGAAATGGTATGCAGTTCTATATAATATGAGAGTCAGATTTATTGGTGGTGAAACATGAACTTTAAGTTTAGGAACAGATGATGCATATGTTATTAACACTTTGTGAATAAGTGGAAAAAAAGTTGCTCTTAAAGTGGTGTTAAATTTGGACTGAAAATTTCAAGAAGACTGTCCAAGGATCATCAAAGCAATAGAGTAGAGCAGTGAGTAAAAGTACTTTAAAATGTAGGTCAGATATATTTATAAAATCAATCGTATGACATGATCACTTGTAATGGTGAAGGACTAGATTTGTTAGCTAAGGAGATCCCTTCTGGTCTTGTGTTCTTACTGAGAGATGCTAACAAAAGGATGAAAGCAGAATACTGAACTACCCTTAATGTTCCTTCAGTGTACTAGTTAGGCTACTGCTGTAAATTAGCAACGTAAAGAAATCAGGGGATCTCGTACCATGCCAAACATGTTCAGTCTTCCAGCATATTACCTTTCTCCAGCTTGCCTGCTACAGTTAAAATAATTAAGAGATCAGGAAAATCCGATGATTACTTTTTCTAATGCAACAACATTTCTGCTGCGAAAGCAAAGGTGTCAGTCATGAAGCATTGGCAATGAGATCTACCTGCATCCAGTGAGCCTTGCTAGACAAGGACTGCAAGGGTAAGTTGTGCTCATTGTAATTCAGAGCACGGACTTATCCTTATTAAGACCAAAATAGTGGACATATTTTAGGCTTTATTGCCACCAGTGCAGCATTGGTCAGGAATATTATCATCATAAGTCTCTCAGACGTCTTTTACCAGCCAACTATAACAATCTGATTTTGCAAGAGCCTGAGTAATATCCACATTTGCATCTTACTACATGCTACTACTGCAGTTGCACCAGTGCTGACTAATGCTGTAATACAGGGACAGGTTTAGTATGCAGTTTCTTTCTGAGGGAAAATATCGTCCCTGGACAAAGTTATTGCCTATTGTTTATATAAAAAATAAAAAGCACACTTCAATATTCCTCTAATGGAACCTACCACTTCTTAACTCCCTTGTCTGAGGCTAGCTGCACCACTTAAATATAATTTGAAAACAGCAAAAGACATCAAAAATATTTCAGCTGTAAATGAATTGCAAAGAAACAGATTATGGTTTTGAGTAACCTGTTTTTCAGGACATTTCTGTTTGTCATAGAATTTGTGATATGATCTGATGAGCAGTCCAGACCATTTCTTAGTCAAGGTATCCTCGTGCCCCAGCCACTGTAAGAAAGGGAAAAGAGGAGGGAGGAGACAAANTACAGCTTTGGGGAAGGTACATTTTCTGTTTATTCTGTCTTCATAGCCAGGTCTGTTAGTCCATTTGTTTTTCAAAGTTTTCCAGTTTTCAGTTTCCAGAAGCTTATGAAAAATGCAAAGGTGGTGCTTATAGCAATAGTTCCACCCTTCTGCCAGTGCCTGCATGCTCATTCCTGCTGCTCAGCTGGACCTGTGTTAGGACTTGTGGCAGTGCAATGAACTAGATTAGTGAATAGATCCAGTTGAGAATGAGTTGCATTTTGTCAGGTCAGTACTTCCCTACCTCAGTACCCTAGTCAAGTTCTTGCAGCTACAGGAATACCAGTTCTGGGATAAGGGGGCGGTTAGAGCTGAGGGACTGAAGGTAGAGTGGGAGAGGAGCACAACTGTCCCCTAAATCTAAAGGGACTCTGAAGGAATTAGTAGTTTTCTCAGGGTGTGAGCACTTGAATAACAGCAGTACATGTTATTCTGATATCATAATAGTATCATTTTAAGTCCTAAAAATAAGAAGTTGGGGCAGTTACTGAACCTACTCATTCTGCAGAAGCTTACAAGCATGTGTCCAGTGTACTGGGATGCAACCACAGGAGGCAGTGGAAGTCAAACAAAGGAATCCTGCAGTATATCCTTTAAGGAAGATCAAATTGAGGATCATTAACTTTAACTTGGCAGAAAACTGCAAGCTTGTCTTTTTCAGCCTATAGATATTAACCACAAATAATATGCCACCATTTAGTTATAGAGGCTTAGAGGGCATGTTCCACACACCTAAGTTATGCCTAGAAAAACTGTTTTGTGTATCTCTTTCAAAAAATGTAATTTCATTTCTTACCATATTTGTTCTGATTATGAATAAAATCATGGAGCCTGTTAAACCTCTTGTAACAAGTGGGTCTGTCTAACGATGAGAAAGCAATATCAACATTAGTGTCGGTATCAAATCATAAAACACTTGCAAGATGATACTTTTATGTTAATGATGTTCTCTCTGAGTTGTACATTACTATCATTAATCTAAAAACAAATATTATTATTCTTTCAAATGTGATTGGAATAAAAAGGTTATTCCATTTTAAGTAGAAATGAACATCGATCGAGAAGCAAAAAGAAATGTAAGGAACACCACATTTCCTTTGCATCCTAGAACATGGCTTGTTTTAATTCTTTTTATCAGGCTTATCAACAGAAGCTAAAGCTAGCCCTTATAGGTCAAAGTATTTTTGGACAAGAAGTTTATAACAAGCTGAGAAAAGAGGGCCATAAAGTCGTGGGAGTATTCACAGTGCCTGACAAGAATGGACAAGCTGATCCTTTGGGTAAGTGTAACCCTAATCCTAATGCTAAAATTACAGGCATACATAACAAACTTGCCTTTTCATGAGAATTTGGTATATACATATGGGAATGACTTGCATATATTGCCTTTACTACAGGCATATTACAAATATTTGTACTTACAAATCTTGTTGGATCTTGTTGGATTAATAACAAGAGCTATGCTTTAAGAAACACAAGTCCCAGACTGGGTTTAACCTTGTGAGTTAGTAAGTATTTAAAAGTTGTTTCTAACCATACAGGGCCATACATTATGATATTTGAAAACCAGATTAATCTGGGTACCTTATTGCAGCGGATGTGCTGGAGATAATCATCCTGAACTAGATCTGTATCGTAAAGCGAGTAGCTGCTGAGCCTATACTCCAGCACAAATGTCTGTCACCTTTTTCACTGGGATGGCTGGCTGGGACACCAGAGGCATGAAGCCAAAACAGTTTATCACTGGCTTTCTGCCCATTCTGACAAGCTTGCATGCGGCAGTGTACCTGCAGAGCCTACTTCTCTTCCACCCGGACTATGGAAAACCCATTGAAAAGGGTAGAGGAGGCTTCCCTCTCAATTTTCCTATTGCCAAAATGCATAAGGAATATTCTAGACTTCCTAATGAAAGAGCTGTTGCCTGGCAGGTATTCAGAATTGTACTCATACAGCAGAACCCAGTATGACAAAGAAACTACTTTGAAATTATCTGAATTATAGCTTCTTTTTTTTTTTTTTTTTCTTTTCAGTTGCACTAAAATAGTGAGTTAATATGATTAGCAAATGGAAATGCCAGAATGGAATATACCTTTCTGGAAAATACCTCTATGAATAATCAGAAATTGAAGCTACATTCCATTAGTTGTCTTAAGTCTTTTCTTTTCTTTTCTTTTTTTAAAGTCAGGTCCTAGCATGTTTTTACAGAGCTATCAAACATAAATTTTGCTTACCTGGGCTATGGCACTCCCAAACTAGCATGTAGTTCTCAAGTTTACGATGTTCTGTAACTCTATCTCATTAAAAGATTTAATCACACTTTGGAAGAATTAGAGGAGGAAAGTAGTAGTTTAGAAATAGACAATTTGACTATCCAGCTCCAGAAACATACCATAATATACTTGGTCATATAATATAAACTATTGTACAGTTATTGCACTAACAAATGCAGCTAGGTAGGTCTTCCACTGCTTTCTTTCATGAATTAAAACCAATAGAATTAGCTTATTGCTCTCCTAATGAAAAAAAAAAAAAGAGAGCGAGAAATTAGAAGATACTTTGTTGGTTTTTGCTTCCAGATAGCTCAAACAGCTTAAGTCTCAAGTGAACTTTGCTGAAGTTTCTATATATTCAAATAGCTACAGTTTTTAGTTCTAAAAGCAATTGCAGTACATGCTAATGTCCATGGAATGATATTTGAAGTAAGTATTTACTTAAGACCTAGGTTAATATGCTAAAGATACTTCAGGTGAAACACAAGATCCAATCTCAGAAGTGAAAAAGAGAACGGAAAGTACCAAAAATGTGTTTAAAAGTACAAATTAAATTGGGGGAATTTTCCATACCTCTTATTGTTATCCCTTTTCTTATGATTACATGTACAAAGTAATGGATGTAGATTTTGACTCTACTGTCCTACTTTCTGTGATGAGTTATTAAGCAGTTGTGCAATGGGAGTTTATTAAACCCATAAAAATTCTCTCTGCATTTAGTGCTGTAGGTTTTTATTACCTTTGAGCCTAATTTTGGGTGTAGCTGTGCATCTCACAGATAAAAGGAAGCATATCCAGAAGGCATCAGTATAATAGAAATTTGATGATACTACTGAAGGTCTTTGGCATCTGCAATTATTTGCACCACATGGCAAAATGCTGCTGACTTGAGGGAAATTCAGTTGTACCTTCTCACCTTCACATACAAACCGCTGATGTGGACAATTAAGTTCTGCTAAAACAGACCTGTTGCAGGCAAAAGTAACGACTGTTAAATAGTCAAAAGCACTCATCGTTCTTTTCTGCTTTCACTGGTACTTATTAAACCAAGGCATAAGAGTGAGCTTAAAGTCAAGAATGACACACGCTGAGGAATGAGAGTCAAAGACAGAATTAATAAAAGGACAAAGGTTTTTAAACAACACATAGCACACTACAAAGGGCACTCCGTAATCACACACTTGATGATCTGCTTGAGTTGGCATGTAATATCTCTCTGATTTCAAGTTCGAATTTCGAATAAAAGATGTGAATTTAAAAAGAAAATTGTTCTTCCCCCTCAGCGCTGGCAGCGGAGAAGGACGGCACTCCTGTTTTTAAGTTCCCCAGATGGAGAGCTAAAGGCAAGCCTATCCAGGAAGTAGTTGCAGCCTATAAATCGGTTGGAGCAGAGTTAAATGTCCTTCCATTCTGTACACAGTTCATCCCCATGGATGTTATTGACTGCCCAAAACATGGCTCAATTATTTACCATCCATCCATCCTACCACGCCACCGAGGAGCTTCTGCAATCAACTGGTGAGTTTTGTGCCTCGAAGCTACCTGTATGTCATGTCAGGATGTTGGTCTGTACCCATTACTCATGTAAATGCTGGCACAGTTCTGGTGACTTGCAACTGCCCTCAAGGAGCTTCTCTGAAGCAGCTGAGTATTTGGTTCATCAGCTGCACTTCATACCTAAGATTCACTGTGATTTCCAAAGGAAGGGCAGCTGTTATTCTCAGAAGATCAGTGCTGTGACAGTCATATTATTTACTTACATAGGCAAATCAACAATCTGTAGTTTTCATAGACAGGACACTGCCCTTCTAGCTCATCCCCCACAAATGCTAGATCACTGTCACAACAGGGCTTGAGTCAGAGCCTAACAGGGAAGGGAAGGGAAGGAAAGGGAAGGGCGAGGGGAGGGGAGGGTCCACAAAAATAACTAGATTCAAAAAGTTACTGTGAAAGAACTACACTGCAGTAATGGCCACAGTAGACTCAGATTCAGCATTCTTGTGACAACAGAAATGCCGTTATCACAGTGTTCCATAAGAAATGGACATGAAGGAACTAGAAATGTTTCAGAACAACCTGAGAAATATGATCAAAGCTGATCAAAACTCAGCTTCCACGTGATGGGAAAGAAATCTAGGAGTCTTCAGAGTGGAAAAGATGTCACTGGGAAGGAAATATGCCAGCAGTGTATTAAGCCCTGAAAGACAGGGGAAGGTGAATAAGGAATGATTCCTCATTCTTAATCAAAACTTAAGGGGCAGTCTGCGAAGAGATCAGGTAGCAGGATTTGATTTTAAAAGGAGGTACTTTTACTCCATGCAGTCCATTATTAAACTGTGGAACTGCACATCTAGAGAGCTCTAGAAGCATGTTTTCATGGAGGAAAGATTAATAAACATCTATTCCACAGGAAGATGTAGATACAAACTCTCTTTCAGGAATCTTCAGAGGTGAAGGTTTCCAGAAATGAGGATATATCTCAATGGTGTATCCCAGAATCCCAGAATCATAGAATCATTTTGGTTGGAAGAGACCCTTGGGATCACTGAGTCCAACGAGTCTTGCCACTTTGTCTCTCATTCTGCACAAATCTTTTACTCGTTTTAATAAAGTAGTTTTTAGTGCTTACAATTAATAGTGATTTTTCACATGTATAAACCAGATCTCAGATGATCCTGTTATAACATGGACTTAAAGGGAATATTTACATGAGGTATGTCTTACAGAAAATGGCATTGGTGTTTGCATGCAGACAAATGATCAAAAGCATGTAGGAAAGATACATATCTATCTGTTTCTGCTGCTCCCTTCAAACACACTTCAGTGTGATTATACATCATTCTGAGACACATGCAGTTCCAAAGAACTGGAAATCCAAGTGGCTTTAATTCCCTTCAGATTCAGAGGCGGATCCTGAGCTGATGTAAATCGCCATAGGTGTATTTTAAGCAGGGCTATGTTCATTCACAGCAGCTGAGAATCTGGCTGGCTATAATTCCCATAATAACTTTTCCTTAAACAGTTGCATATCCATCTTTTTCCACTCTGAGTTTAGCTCTTTTTCAGCTGTGGAACATCTGTACTTCCCTTGCTGACCTACAGATAAGTTATAAAGCTGAGCTAATTACAGTAAACTATGAATTATTCTGATAATGTATTGTCTAGATGCTTCCATCTTTCAAATGATAACCTAACTATTGCACACCTTTGGCTCTGTGTGTCCAACCACTAGTAATACTTCAAAAATAATTATCACAATGAACTGTTTGATAGACACCCTGGCGTCATTTGCAGCATTTCTTATGTCACTTTGTGGAAACCACACACCAACAGTATCAAAACTGTGTTTCT
Source organism: Jacana jacana (assembly GCA_013400555.1). Taxonomy (NCBI): domain Eukaryota; kingdom Metazoa; phylum Chordata; class Aves; order Charadriiformes; family Jacanidae; genus Jacana; species Jacana jacana. Next base: position 46,539 of record VZTM01024894.1, on the reverse strand, counting down.
GACTATGAAATGAGCAATGAAACTAGTGTTAAAAGTGGTTAGGATTTTCTTTTCTATCTACCTAACACAAGTGAACCCCTGACTACTTTCATACTGTCAGTATTTACTCTGAGGTGCTTTTTATGTCCAGGACTTTAATTCAAGGAGATAAGAAAGCAGGATTTACTATTTTTTGGGCTGATGATGGCTTGGACACTGGACCAATACTTCTGCAGCGAGAATGTGATGTCGGCCAAAACGACACTGTGGATGACCTGTATAACCGGTTTCTCTTCCCAGAAGGAATAAAGGCCATGGTATGTTTAGCTGTACTAAATATCAACATTTTAAGAGGAAAATAAAAGCCTCTGCTGGAGTTTGAAATAAAAGGAAATATAGATAAGGTGCATACGTTTGGAAAGACAGAGGTTTTGGTGCTCAGCCAAATTCTAGACTTCATTGGAGCTGGGCTGCTTCTCGACAGCTGAGGAGGTGGCCTCAGAATATTTGTTGCTGGCAGGAGGCAGAGCATATCCTGTTTCCACAGAAGTCAAGAAGAAGGATTTGTCTGGAATGTAGCTCTTTCCACAGATTTCTTGAATGCTTTCACAAGGTAAATTTTTTTTACAAGCTCAGAGAGAACAGAAAGTTATGGGTGAGGTTGAAAAAAAAGGCAGTGAGGTGTTTTAAGTTCAGAGCTGTGGTGGTTTGGCTTTGGATTTTTTATGCTTATCCTTTTTTTTTTTTTTATTGTAAAATTAAGGAAAGAAAATACATGAAAAATACTCAGCATGTCTCATTAGAGAATTTTTTTCTCTCTCTGTTTAAATGCAGAAAAATAACTTTTTGCAGAAAGAAAATTAAAGAGCTGAATGCAAACATACAGAGTTACATTTTGGTCCTGCAGAATTTAGGCAGCTGGTATATATTTGGTGACTAGATACTCTCATCAAATTTCTGAGGCTATTTCTTTTGTCAAAGAAATTTAAGCATATATGTATGTTAATCGGTGCAGCATTGGTCCCCTATATTTTGAAAATCCTAGGTTTTAAAAACAAACCAGTTCCCCTTGTGGCAGAAAGTCTTTTTCTGTCATTCACAAGTATGACTGAGGAAAAAAAAAGGCAAATCAAATCAAACTAATGTTAAATCTGTTACTTTTTCTCTTAGGTGGAAGCTGTACATCTAATTGCTGATGGTAAGGCCCCTCGTATACCTCAGCCTACAGAAGGGGCGACATATGAAGGGATCCAGAAAAAGGAAAATGCAGAGGTAGTGTTAATTAACTATGTGCATATCACTAAAAATGGTCCTATTAACTCGGATTACAGTAGTAGTGATATCAAGTTAACATGAATTCTACCTCAGCTGTTTCCCCACCTCTTATTCCTGGAATAACTCCAAGGATGCGTGTAATGGAGCTCCAGGTTAAGTTTGTATTCCCTTTCAGCAGTTCCACATATTTAGAAAGTTGGTGTCCTACTTGGAATCATTTACACACAGCTAGATGGCAGCTGCACCTTCAGTGGATTCTTAATATGTTACTGTATCTTCATATACAGTATTGAATGGAGATAGCTTTCTCTGTTTACCAACAGTGCATACTACATTTCCTACTAGAATAGATCTGGTGTTAGCAAAAACTAGTGTTGGCACCTTTCCTGTTAGCGCCAGGAGAAGAAAACATAGGTCATGTAAACAAACAGCAGATAATTATTTAAGCACCCATGTAAGAATTATGGAAGCACCTCCACTGCATTGGTTGGATCTTCTTTGTGGTTGGGAAGGCCACTGTAAAATGATGGTGAATGCTGCCTGTAATACTCCCTTTTCCTTTTCTAGGCCAGTGCAAAAGTAAAAAGTAAAAATCATGCCAACTCTTTCAGTCTCTTGTGCATGGTGAATGTAGTCCTTTCCACCTGAAATAGTGTAGGTGATGCTTTTTATCCCATTTCATTTCCTGACTTACCTTAGAAACAAATAGCTTTGCATATGGATATTTTTATTAATTCCTTTAGTAAAATACATGAGGAGCTTCCTTGGAGTGAACTGGCTTAATCTCTCCGATGTAAAATTATTCTCATTGGCTTATAACTTCTAAATATTCTTTGTGCTGAAGCTAAGAAGGATGCTTGAGTTTTATTATTTAATAGCTTTTCTGATACTTTCAGTCATTTTGTATACATACTCACAGTACTGCAAAGATGGATATATTTCCACTGGTGTTACATATTGAATATAAATGAGATTCTTAAAACATTATTTCCGTTTTTCTCGAAGTCTTGCAGGAATTGCCAGTGGTAGCAGGAATTTCGTTTATGAAACAATTTATAAAGTGTTAGAAAATTATTAGAAAGTATCTTAATAATGCTTTGTAGATTTATTAAAGAACTTATGATCCAGACAATATATAAATCATCTTCAGCAGAAAGTAATAATTCAGACATACACTTATTTATATTTATACTATGCTTATTAAATTTGTTAATAATAATATTGATTATTTATGGATGAATACCTGGTAGCAAGAGTTATAGTTTCATTATATTGGTGTGAGAAGAAGAATCTATTAAAAGATATAGACTGCAGAGAACACAAAAGTGCTAAGAGCATCTCATTTGATAGGTCTTTGATGATTAACCCTCTCGAGATCACTGATCTTTGTTAGACCAGACCCTTTCTGTGTTCTTAAACAAATGAACAGTTGAAAGAGAAGAAGGGGGAATGTGTAATTAGAATCATAGAATCATAGACTGGTTTGGATTGGAAGGGACCTGAAGGATCATCGAGTTCAACCGCCCTGCCACAGGCAGGGACACCTCCCACTAGACCAGGTTGCTGAAAGCCCCAGCCAACCTGGCCTTGAGCACTTCCAGGGATTGGCACCCACAGCTTCCCTGGGCAACCTGTTCCAGTGCCTCACCACCCTCATAGTGAAAAATTTCTTCCTGATATATTTCTAAATCTTATATAGGAAAACATTTCTAAATTGTTTCATACTCAAACAGAGAAGCATTAGCTGGCATGTCTTGATTTCCTAGATCTCCTGGGACCAACCTGCAGCAGCTCTGCACAATTGGATTCGAGGGCATGATAAAGTTCCTGGAGCATGGACAAAAATAGATGGCCAGGTATGCTCTGAAAAACAGAGGAATATTCTTCTTTTCTATACCTTCTTTTTGACCTTTTTTTAATTATAAAACCTGTCTGTGTACAGGTGAATACAAATGAGAGTTAGATTGGGGTAGCTCTCATTTGATGACTGTATGTTTCGTGTATCTATAGAGCACACATATATATGTAGCACCTAAACAAGAAACAAGAGAACAGAACAGGGTAGTCCAATTTTTTCTTTTTTTTTTCTTCTTTTTTCTTTTTTTAATGATAGATCCATTTACTTCAAAGAAAGATAAGAGCAATATCTGGGGAAAAAAAGAAAAGTAGAACCATCTGTGTCAATTTTTTGGGAAAGTAGGAATGCATTACAATATAATGCAACCCGTACTGTACAGTGGGCAACATCACAGTATTGACAGCAAAATGGAACACCGTGAGCTACTGAAATAACATTGAAGGTTTTACTTTAAAAAAGATTTGGGCTTAGGTCATTTGCAGAAACAAACCTATCTCATTCCATCCAAAACTAACTACTTCCTTTCAAAGTATTAAACATACTATAGGTTTGATCCACATAGTACTTACATAAAATAGTGTTGAAATCACGTTATCTTTACTGGCTGTGATGTGCAGATTTTGTTACTTAACTGTTAGCCATTTGCTGGGAAGCTGCTCCAAAAGCCTGGTTGTGCTCTAATATCCAGGAGCTCTTGCTGATTTGAGAGCCCAGATAGGACAGCAAAGCCCAAGAGAGAGGCAGCTTTGCCAGCCTGGGAGCAGTCAGGCTCCTGTGGGTCTCTCTCTTTGGGCATGCACTGGCAGAAGCAGCTTCCCTTTCTACACTGGTTCCAGCATGCACATTGTTACAGCGAAGCAGCTTCACAGGCTTAGGCAGCTTTTACATGCCCTGGGTTGTAAAGGTACAGAAATGGTGTTGTAACATGTTTTCCATGTGTAGGTACTTATGTTTTTAAAAAAATATATTGTATTAAAGCTTCAAAAGACTAATTTCATTATTAGAATGTTAGAGCATGTTTAGAATCTGTGTGCTTTTAATTACATCTATTTTTAGGTGGTTACTTTTTACGGGTCATCATTACTTGATGCTTCAGTGCCTGCTGGACAAGAGCTGGCAATAAAAGGTGCCTCAAGGCCTGGACTTGTAACCAAGAATGGTCTAGTCGTTTTTGGTAATGATGGGAAGATGGTAAGTGCTCATCCTGGCAAATCTGGAAGGAATAACTTTAGCAAGAAGTGCAAGCAGTGCGGAATTGTCAGGCTATTCAAATCCTGCTGCTAATGACAGACAGCTAATTTGCTTGGAGTTTATCAATACCCCACCATCCTATAGAGAAGATGTTTATATTTTGCCTCTGACTCGATACATATTATTTTCCAACATGGATTAAAATTTACCAATACTAGGGGAGAATCTAAAAAATAGGTAGGAGTGGTCTGTGTTAAGTTACCTGCATCACAGCAACTTCCCTGTAAACCATTTATCTTACTGTTTCAATAACCATATTATGCCAAAAAACTCTTCACACAAGGATATATTGCTTCCCCAATAATTTAAAATCACATCCTCTCATTTTTCAGGTACTAGTGAGAAATCTGCAGTTTGAGGATGGAAAAATGATCCCTGCATCTAAATACTTCTCTGCTGATGAAACAACTACCCTGGAGCTTACAGAAGAGGAGAAAAAGATGGCAGAAGATATTAAGGTAACTCAATAAACTGCTTCAGTAGGATATTACTTTAGACAAAAGCATTACATATTTCTTATTATTTAGCCAGGCAATTATTTTTTTGATAAAATGTACTCAAAGAGTATGGAGTTGCATCTTTAGTTATTGACACTAATTCACTAATTGACACTTACATGTCACTTTAGAAAATTTTGTTCCAGATACAAGTGATATAAAGACAGTGATTGCAGTATCAGTTATGGTAAATACCTATGAATGATGAAGGTGGGAGTGAGGAAAAACAGATAGACCTTTGCCTCACAAGAGTGAGATTTCCAACACTGACAGACTTGGACAGTTCTGAAATAGTTATTCACAAGGATGTGTTCAGAGTGGTCCTGTTGACCTTGAACTGCAATCCAAGAGAGAAGTGGCAGTTTTCTCCCTGTATCCCTGTGTGCTTTCTCTTCTGCCACAACCACATTCAAGGGGCCGGTTGGCAGAGGGATGCAGCAGTGAGGGAGCCAGAGCTTTCTTGCCATAGAGGCGCATTGCTGCCCTCTTGTGTCATCCATCCCTCTGCAGAGAGCATCATGGGTTTAGCCAAAAGCCTCGTCTGTTTTGTGCCAGAGCAAACGAATCAAAGAGGTCTTCCCTCCTGATAACTCTGCTGCAGGGTCAATAACTTTTGTCTCAGGTCTGACAGCTTGATGCACTAATATTTTAAACTGCTGCTTCACCATTACCTTGAACCTGCTTGCCAGCAACCCAAATCCTGCCTGGAGCTATAGACTGAAACAATAGCAAAAAGAAATATAAACTCTGCAGTTCATTATACTACCTGCTAACTCTGAAACCTAATTATAATTAATTGAAATGTTATGCTACCAGTTATTTCACTGTTCATGTTTATGGAAATCTCCATCTCGTGCATGCAGCTTAAACTACTCAGCTCTGCTCATGTGCCAGAAATGCCATCAATCCAGTCACAAAGTGCTCCAGGCTGTCCTTGACTCTGGCACATTCCATAATGCAATAGGAACTTGGCATATTCCATAATGCAATAGGAAGTTGGCACATTCCATAATGCAATAGGAAGTTATTCTGTGGAAGATAAAGATCTTCAAAAAACGGCTCTGAAAATCATTAGTGTTGTACCGTTCAGGCTTCTTGGCAGATTAGGTGAAATTATCATGGACAAAATACTAATTTTTATATGCTAATTATGCTGAGGAATTTATTGGCTAATATCAGGACTCTAGACAGTTCAACACCTTCTTAAAATAATTTGCTGGTTTAGTATCCTTTGAAATAATACATGTAGTAGGCACAGATAACACAGGAAATGTGATTTTATTAATACTTCTTGCCCTTAGTAGATTATTCATTATTGCCCCTGCTATTTTGATGTATTATTAGGCTATTTGGAAGGGAATTTTGAGCAACGTTGCTGTAATTGAGGATTCCACAGACTTCTTCAAATCTGGAGCATCCTCTATGCATGTTGTCAGGTAAAAATATTCAAAATAACAACATTTTGAAGCAGAAGTTAATGGAAACAAAGTTGTCATGGTGCTTTTAATTCAGGGTTGATCAAGTAGTGTTAAAAAAAATATCCCCATGTATTTTCCAAGACTCTAACTATTCCCTTTCCTACCTTTGAAAATGTGGTACAGTTCTGCTCCAAAAATTAGGAGATAGTGATGTAATTATGGTCTTTCTATGGAAGGAATATTCCCCTTAACTTCAGGAAAATCATCCATATGGGGGAGCATGGCGCTGCGCAAAGCCGTTTGCATGCAGTGACAGGTATCTCAAGATGAAAGGGCTGATTGGGAAGCTGAGCAAAGAACTCCTCAGTGGTAAAGAGGAGCCTTTCACAGAAAGAACTGAGCCTATCCTTCCAAGTGCATTGAGGTTGTGTTGGGTCACCTCAGCTACCTTATTTTTGCAATTCAGATATCCCAGGCCATGATTTCACATATTTTTGTTTAATAAACTGATTATTGTCCTTATTACTTACTAGTCTCATAGAGCTCTGAATGACCTCCGTGTAGGGGTTAGACCAGTCCCAAGTACTGCTATATGCTAGTTTTAATTTGCTTCCAAAGTTTACCTAAAAGTATTCCAGGACTGACATTTTCTTTTCCATACAACCCCCAATCAAAACAACAGATTTCAGTAAAATGCACAACTTCTATGCCATTGTCACATACATATATTCACACACGTACAAACTGGTGCCCAGTTTTGAATCCTTTTCAATCTTCTAATGAGCCGGTTATCCTAAGAATTCTTTCATTTGTAATTAAACTTATTCTTTCTTTAAAATCTTTAGAATGCTAGAAGAGATCAAACAGAAATACAGTGGTCTTCAACTACAGAATGAAGATGTGTATATGGCCACTAAGTTTGCTGACTTCATTCAAATGGCTGTCAGAAAATTCAGAGGAGAAGACAAAGAAGAAGAGTTAGTCATTGATTACGTAAGACCTTTTACTTTGCCTGTATCGGTTAGTCTTTCTTGGGTTTGGGGAGCGGGTAGACAATGCATTTTATTAGACTGTGTGAGGCAGTAGGAAAAGCAGACATATATTTGGTCATGCAAACTCTCCTTCATGACTTTTGTTTTTTCTTGCAACTTTGATATATTTGCATGTGGGAATGGAAGTAAGTATGTAATGTCACTTAGAGTATTCCAGAAACCAGGAGATCAAGAGCACGCAGTACAGCAGCTCACACACAGGCAGCTACTCCTAACTCCCCTGCACTGTCCTGTCAGTATGTTTCAGTGAGAATGGTTCTAGACCTTCTGCTTTCCTGAGGCAAACAGGGACAGTTTTTTTCTTCTAAACACCTCTTCAATAAATTTCTGTGAAAGCAGGATTTTGTGGTTTTTCAAGTCATTAAGCAAGTCCGTATTTCTTGAATTTGGGATCTATACATTTAGTCCACTAAAACAAGCTTTAACCAGAGCTTAGTGGTGGTTTGAACATCCCCCTTAAAGATGCTCCAACCCTGGGAAAACCCTTCCATTCCCGAGGGAAAGTGCTTTTTGGGGGAGGTCAGGGTGCGCCATCCCCAGCACCTCGCTCTGGGATGCGGGATCAGCTCTGGGCAACATGGGGAGGGAAAAGAACAACCCTAAAACACAAAAACCAGGCTACACAGCACAGCTGAGAGCCCCCAAATTAGCTTGATTTTAAACCAAAACGTACTTAACTGCGCCTGGACTATCCAGAGCCCCCGCAGCCTCCTCACCTCCGGCTCCAAATCCAGCCAAACGAAGCCAAAACGAGCTCCTTTTGTTTAATCCCAGAGCGGGCAAGAGGGAGGTCTGGCTCCCTCTCAGGTTCTCCAGAGCTCCCAGGCCACGCCAGAGCCTCCCTAAACTTCCCTGCCCCAGCAGCCGTCGGGAAAAGCTTCCTTTTTTTTTTTTGGTGTTATTCAAAAAAAGATCCCGAGCCTGCTTTTCAGACAAGGCCAAAAGACTTGCTCTAGTGGGAGGTGTCCCTGCCCATGGCAGGGGGGTTGGAACTTGATGATCTTTAAGGTGCCTTCCAACTCTAACCATTCTATGATTCTATGATCAAGATCCAATGACAAACAAAAGGGAAATCTCCTTAACTGTCTCAGAGTATGGTGACTGGCATTCACAGGGACTATAGTTTCCACTTTACTTTTTTGTGCACTCTAACAACCATATATACCTCCTAAAATGCATCTGGATATCAAAAGCTTCTTGAACTACATTAAAATTATAGTTAGTAAAAATTTAAGTTAACATGTTGCTTATTTCACTCTTAGGTTTCAAAAAATGTGAACAACATGACTGTGAATATGCCATACCAGTGCTTCATAAATGGGCAATTTATAAATGCTGATGATGGAAAAACATATGACACTATAAATCCAGCAGATGGATCAGTAAGTAATTTCTAAATATGATCGTTACCAGTATGGGTTTTTTTAAATTTCTTTGCCCGTTAAAAAAATCTAAAACACTAACTGGATATTGCTAATTTCAAATTACTGTACAGTGCACATTACCCAGCCCCTAGAAATGATTTGAAGTTTTAATTTTCTTCTCAGTTTGTATATTCTACAGTTTCCCATTTTGGTCAAGCTTCACAGCAAAAATAACCTACTTCAACTATTATGTCAATTTCCATACCTGGCTGTATATTTTACTTTGATTTCATTCTTGTTTAGCTTTGCAAACCAAAATTGCTGAAGGTCAGTTGCTAAGGAAGTATTTCTTTTAGGGTATTGTATATATTTCCTGTCAGTCATGAGCTTCAGTTTTTATTTTACTTTTTTTACAAACCTGATGTCTCAGGGCAAGTGTGACTTTAAAATGTCCCTTTAATTCCCAGTAAGAAAGGTCACTTTTCAATAGAAAAAAACCATACAATTGTACTTCAGTCCAGAACTGCTGACTTTCGGTTGAGCAATTCATAACCATGAAATATAAATAAGTGATTCTGATGTCCTTGGAATTGCCATTTAATTCTGGAGTCAACCAATTCTGCTGAATTCAATGCCGCAAATTTCGCTGTCATTGAAGTAAGGCTCTGATATTTTTTCTGATACTCATTACGGAATGGAATAGAAGTCATAACAATTCTGTATTAGGGTTTAACATGTGTGTATTTTTTAGAAGGCAATCATCATAAAAAACTAGTGTGTATGTGGTGGTTTCTGATAACAGAAGCTCCATTCCTGAGAAATGGAGCATGTGGGACTCATTTTAGCATGTTTAGATATGAGATCATAACAGAAAATAGAAAGACTTCCAACTTTTGTAATATCACATTGATCTTACGTGTGGAAAGGGATTGTGCAACTGACTGGGACAATGCACCTTGCTGTGAAGAAGAAGAAAGATCTAGGAAGCTGAGTCCCCTGCAGTGTCCTCCAAACTTGGCCACCTCAGTTGCGTCTGAACATTTCGCCGCCTGACTCAGCCATGACAAGTGCTGGGGTTGAGGATATTAAGTATTTGCTTATACCCAAAGAGTTTTGGAGGAAGGACCGACACTCACAGTCTCTCCGTCTGAGCTAACACAGTGCTCCCTTTGGACAGATAATCGCCAGTGTATCCTCTGCTTCGCTGGCTGACGTTGACAAGGCAGTGGCAGCAGCAAAGGAGGCATTTGAAAATGGTGAATGGGGAAGAATGAATGCAAGGGAAAGAGGACGACTCATGTACAGGTACATGAAAGGCAGATGGTGTTTGTTTCATTTCCTTAAATCTTATTGGTTTGTTCCTGTGAAGGGTTACTGCACAGCTTTCTAAGTATGATGAATATTCATAATCCCACTTTTAAAGGTATCAGAGGTACCAGTACGGTATTTTCATCACCTAACTTACTTCAATGTACCAGCCTCGTGTCTTAGCTGAATAACCTTTCTTGTGGCAGGAAACCATTTTGCGATTTCTCCATTTTTTTTATTATTGATTACGAATGGAAACAAAGAATTTGAGGAAAACATCTTTTAAATACTTAATGGCTTCAGTTAATCTATATGGGCTTTGTTTCAAGAATTGAAAATTCCCTTGTAAAGTCCAAATCCTTCTGTATGAACAAGGCCAAGTTTTAAAGGCAGAGTCTAGCTGGGTTGGGTAGGCAGGGACCCTTGACCTTGCTAAGCCTGCCTGCGTCTGCACTCCATACAGTAAACATACAGCCACGTTGCCACTAATTTGGAAATAGACTGTGACTGATGCTAGATTTCCCATCATTACCAGCATACTTCTCACCTGGCTAAAGACTCCCTCTCAGTCTGTCGTGGAAGAGTTGTTCTGTGTCAAAATTCTCCAAGCTGAATCCTACATTTAGCTGAGACACTTCCACCTCTCTTCTGTATCTCTTTCACTGTGACAACCCGAGTTAAGGCCCAATTCTCCTTTTGGCTGTGTCATTAGTGTTTTGGAAGATAAACAATGGCTTTGCTGAAGGAATGGTATTTTAATGTTGGGGTTTGATCCTTGAAGGGGAAGAGATGACCATGTTAGCTAGGGGAAAGCTGACCATGTTAGCAAGGTACTGCAAGAATGATACTGGAGGCAGCTAATAAAAGCCCAGTTACTATGCACTCTCCACATGCAGCATGATGTGCTTGACAGCGAGCACAGGGAGAACAGTCTCTTGCTAACTTGGGGTGTCTAGAAGCTCCAGAGCTTCCCTTTAAAGAAAGGCTCTTTTGTGGAGCTACATGAAGAGCTTTCACTGCTTTTTCAGTTTTAGGGCATGCAAATGCATGAGTAGAGATGGGTGAAGAAGCAGATTGCTACTCCTGAATGCCCCAGATTCACATTTATCTAATGTGATGATGGAAGAACAGCTGTCAGCACAGAGGACATGCACTGGGCAAATTCTGTTCCTATTGAGTAGATGGAAAACTACTAGTTAATGTCCTTGACACAGCAGGTGGCTTTAAGGAAGTTAGGATCTTGAATAGACCTGGAACTTCCTGCCCTAAGGAACTCATGAAGGACTAGTTCCTGTGTATTGAACACCTTTCCTCTGCAGGGTGTTGTCTGCAGGTTCATCAGCATTACTGTTGGATGTCCTGGCAAGTCGATTGAGCTGAGGAGATCGCATTTTTATCTATAGGGAAGAGAAGGAATTTTTTTACCTTCAGAAAATACCATCTTCAATATACACCCACTGGTATATTAGGCCTTTATTGTGCTATGCCAGGAGGCTCACCCTGTGTGGGACACATGGCAGAAGAAGGACCAGTTACACAGTGAGCAGTCACAGGATGGTAGCAGGCTATGCATTCAGGTGGCAAGGCAAAACAAAACAGTCTGACGATTTGGTTAGGTGCAGGTGCAGATCACTGCTCTCTGCATAACCTCTGTGAGGATCTGGAAACAGAAGATCCATCTGATTCAGAGTTTTGGACTATGCAACTAGAAAATGACCCTGTCCTCATAAGGGTTTAGCCTAGCAAGACAGGAAGGCGTTGGGAATCCATTGCTTGCCTGTGCTTTTGTGGCTCAGGAAGAGGAGCAGGGGGACGCGTGATGCTGCACTTGGAACACATGGGCTGTGTCCCTGCAGTGTACACAGCAGATCATTTGTTATCACATTAATAGAGCTGTAAGACTTTTTAGTTTGTTAAATGCTTTGGATGTAAATCCCCCTCCCCTCTTCTACCATGACCTTATGAACTAAGTAGTTGTAATTAAAAATAGAAAAGCATTTTAAAATGCCATATGTTTTACAAGGCATTGCAGGCATATTAGCCAAAAAAAAAAAAAGAAAATCAAACTGAAAAATCATTTGTCTCATAAAGTATGTGACCAGGCCTTGGAAAAAGGCCTGCAGGACTCTCAAAAAGTTGAGTAGGCACCACAACAGAAAATGGGCAAGTCAAAACTCATATTAAAATTAAATACAGTCAATCACTTAAATTTGTCACAAGTATGTGCAGATTCAAAGCATGTACAAACTTGGGTTTAATTTGTATTAGGAATGTAGAGTGCTTGAGAGCCCAAGTTAACTCTGCCCTGAAGAGAATCTTTCCAGGTTTTATAACTACTGCTCTGTGGTTTACACTTGCAAGATTTTCAAGGGCAACTATGTTAGGCATATGGAAAAATGTACCTCTACACTGCATGGATTATTCCTGGATTAAACAGGCTCCCTAGGAGAACTACACTAGAGTGTTTATATCACAAACCATTTGGTATGAATGAAGGCTCTCTCTGGTCCACCTTAATTCAAACATGGCCCCTTTTTCTCTGGCCTCTGTTCAAACTAGAGATTTTGAGTGCTGAACCAAAGAAGGTTTGTACCATTAAAGCCCCTAGCTCTGCTACTGTGTCTTAAGCAATCGTTAAGAGAAGATATTAGGTGTGCATTAAATGGAACCTTCTCCTTTGTCCCTGACACTTCTGCCAATGCTTTGACCTGTAGCTGAGTCTCTAAGATCCAGCCAAAACAGATTTTAAAGAGTGTTTTCCCACATCTCTGCAAATGTGTTGAATGGGTAGGATTTGCAGAATAGGAAAGTACCTTTCACACCCAGTTTGAATGCTCTTTACAGGAGTTAAAATGCTCTTGGTTAAGCTCTTAAAATCACATGGGAGTATTGACTGTATGTCTGAGTACCAAAACACAGACAGAAACCTAAGAAAAACATCAATGCATCTGTTCGACTGCCATGTGAGACACCAAAGACAGACTGTAAAAATTAATTCATGCAAACAGACCTCCCTGCCTGAGCAGGGGAAGCAGAGGACCACTAAAAGTACAAGAGCTCCTAATAAGTACAGATATCTGTGCAGAAACATTTTTGAGACACTGATAGCTTCTATTAACTCAATAGTATTTACCACAGTCTTACTTACACCTCACTATGTTGCTTCCTAAATCTAACAGATAGAGAACTTGAGCTCCAAGGAGACCATGGGCCAGAATTTCAAATGTACCAAGGCATAGGGAGTTCTGGACATATAGGTGCCTTTGAAGCATCTAACATCTTAAGTATTTTAGTTCCAAGTGCAGACAATACAAAGCTGCATTATGAAGCCAGGTTTCTCAAATTTTAATCCTGTGTACTGAGTAAGGTCCTGAGTTCTCCTTGGTACTTTTGACTACTTGACATTTCTTATGTTATTGTGTATTTGCTTTCTGACTGACTGATTTTCTATAATTGGCTCCTTGTATGACAACAGAAAAAGAAAGCAACTTTTCTAATTATTATTGTATTTACAAGAAACATAAATGAACAAGTAAGTTCATTTTCACAGTTTTCACAGTTCAAGTCTTCATCCAGTGTCTACTACAGCCAGTGTGAAGACATTTGCAGACCTTAACAGGCATTTGTCCAAGTTCTTCCTGATATTAATGAGCAGTGACTCCAGTGCTCCAAATTCAGTGGAATGCTATTTTAATTATGGATCTTTGGCATACAAAATATAACTGTAGGCTGTCAGTGGTTACGTGCCGCTTCTCTTTGACGTGGATTTGTAACGCTTTCATTAAAGACTTGCAGACCTGATGGAAGAACACCAAGAAGAGTTAGCAACAATAGAGTCTATAGACTCTGGAGCTGTCTACACTTTAGCTTTGAAGACCCATGTTGGGATGTCTGTGCAAACGTTCAGATACTTCGCTGGATGGTGTGACAAAATTCAGGCAAGTGAATATGGAAAGGGAATAATCAATAGCAGTGCTTCTCGATGCTACACTTATTTTTTTTTCTGACACAGTGCCAAAAGGCAGTGTTACCAAAAGGCAGTGTTACCAAAAGTAATCAAGGAATCAAAACATAAAGCAAAATTAGAATTTTACCTAAAATGGGTCTCCCTGGCAATACAAAAGGGCAATCTGCTTCCAGTTGGAGAATATGGCTTTAAAACGTGACTCTGAATGTCCAAGAAATGAGTTGAGGTGTCACAGTGGACATGCATGGTTAGTCAGCTCTTGATTGTTCTCGGAACAGAGTGTCATTGTGGTCATCCTGCAGGTAAGTGCAAAGACTCATGTGCTATATCACATTCTCACCGAGGCTGGTGAGTTTGCTTGATGGCACAGCACATGGCACAGCTTGAATAGCATTTCCAAAAGTATCTCATCCATCAGAGCCTCACTTTATGCTCTTCCATACTTCTGTTATGTGTGCTTTTATTTCATCCAACAGAAAATCAGGAGTTGACTACAGTATCCATAGTAGGAAATCATACAGTGTAAGAATCCCTGCCCCTTTCTCTGGTGCAAAAATGCTGGTTTTGAAGCCTACTCTGTGGGTTTCCAAAACATACTTATATGGCAAAAAGCTTTGTAATAAAAATTATTTAAAAGTATCAAGATTTATCCCTCTGCTATCTTCTAGGGTGCTACAATTCCAATTAACCAGGCGCGGCCAAACCATAATCTAACGTTCACCAAGAAAGAGCCAATAGGGTAAGTATCACTTTTTTCTACTTAGAGACAGCCTTGACATACAGGAAAGACATTCGAAAGCTGCAAAATAGAATTAAAAATGTAACCTTCCCCTGTTTTTTCCCTACCTTAAGTGTCTGTGCAATTGTTATCCCCTGGAATTACCCACTGATGATGCTTGCATGGAAGAGCGCAGCATGCTTGGCTGCAGGCAACACACTCGTACTCAAGCCAGCTCAGGTAAAACAAAAACCAGACTGTACAGGTGGGTCAGGTCCTCCACTATTTGTTCAGGCAAAATAATTCAGGCAATTTAGTGGATTATCACCCATAGGTTGACCATGCCATATATTTTTAAATGTGTGTATAAAAATACAAGTTGCCATGATGATACGCGGTGCCGGTTGCCCTCAATTCTGCTCTGATGCTGCTCTCATTTTTAAGAATGAATGCTTTTCCGTGAGAAGCCATCACTTTTAATTTGTCAGTACTGTGAGAAGATGAATATTGTAACAAAATTAAGCTGTATTGAATATAAAAGATGTCATCATGCATTAAATTAAAATAGCAGACCTAATCTAAACATTTCTACTTAGGTCACACCTCTGACTTCCTTGAAGTTTGCAGAATTTTCGGTTAAAGCTGGATTTCCAAAGGGTGTTATAAATATTCTGCCTGGTTCAGGTAAAACTCTTAACTAACCTTTATTTCTGGGAAGAGTAGGTCGTGCTAATACTGGTGAACTAGCATTTTACCTTTTTGAAGACCTATTACATAAGTGCATGTATCTTCACAGGTATTAGGCTTGCATCTATGTCATGCAGCGATTTCACAAATTTCCAGAACAGAATTGGAAAAATCTGTATGTCACCTGGCTTTAGCTAGTGGTAAGAGCTGTCAGCCTACACCCTTTACAAGTTCACACAAGTAGCATGAACGCTCTGAAAAAGAATGTATTGCAGACAAAGATGTTTCACTTCATTGTAAAACTTAATTTTTTCTCCCAATCTTATCATCACTTGGAAGTATTTAAGTGTGACTGTGAGACTTGAAGCAAGCTGGTAAGATGCTTATTGGTCCCCATAGGTAAGTCATGGTCCACACCATATTACCTGATGTCACCATTTTCCTCTTTCCCCTAAGGAGGAAAAGCGACAAATTAATTGTATGGGGCAGGCTCTGTTAGAAATCAGATTATTCCACCTACAGTGGAATATTAGGAAGAAAGTTCTTAAGTCCAAGCAGATGGGGGAGTTTGGAGACACTAATGTGATCCAAGTTAATTAATATGAGATTTTTCACAGTCATATGAATAAAGCTGTGAATATAAATGAGGATGTGATCCTGTATTTGATTGAGATATTGTTAGCTCTTTTGGTGTTACAGTCCTGCTGCTGGAGCAGTAAAAATTGCCCATGCACTGTCCAGTTAAACTGTCTTCCTCACCCTGATAGGTGGCTTAGTGGGACAACACCTGTCTGAACATCCAGATGTTCGCAAAGTTGGATTCACTGGTTCAACACCAACTGGTAAACAGATCATGAAGAGGTACTCTTAGCAAAAGATTCATAAATAAACACTGCTTAACCAAGTTCTGAAGTATCTTATTATCTACCTTGTGCAGGTAGCAGTAATAGAAATGTGTAGCTACATATTGTTTTTTACATTTATGTAGAATTCTACTAAGCCACTACTGGAAAATCAAAGCTTACACATTTTTACTAGATATGATTTAAATGAAGCAATTAAATAATCTATTTTAAAGCTGATTTTATAAGGTTATTTATGTTTTTTACAGTGCAGCCACAAATCTGAAGAAAGTTTCTCTTGAGCTTGGTGGTAAATCACCACTGATCATATTCAGTGACTGCGAACTTGACAGAGCCGTAAAAATGGTAACGTTCCTTTGAAGTAAAACGTATTCAGAGCCTTTGTGACACAGTATTGCAATATTCTTCTTGACCTGCCAAAAAAACTGCAATGAGGAGCCCTTGCATAAAAAAATCTGTTAGCAAACAGACTCACTTTCTCCAGGATGTTTCTTTAGGCCAGCACAACTAAACTATTCACACTGCACCGAAAATGCAGGGATCACTACTGCGAGATATATACATGAGAAAACACAGCAAAACAAACAAATGTATCTGGAAAGTATGTTCACTAGCCAAGTTAACGCATTAAAATTGATCTATCAAAATCTGATACTCAACAAAAAAAAAACAAAACTTGAAAGCCCCAAAATTAAAATGTATATCGAGCTCCCTGTTGCCATATAGTTCTTAACTCACCATCCATCATGATAACCCAGCTTCCCAACCAGCCAAAATGTGTTTAAAATTCATCAGTAAGGTGTGCAAATGAAAAGTTCAAGGGCTTTAGGGAGCTTATTTCCTGCTCAGATAATCTGATTCATCAAAATGACAGCAGATGCAGTTTGCTCACTAAGAGCACTTCCACACTGTACTTACCCAAAGTGCTAATTCTGTGAATTCTCTAAACCAGCATAAGCAGGTACTGCTACTAGGGAGAAACTATTACACACTTTCCCTATTTTTGGAGTGTCTTTTGGCAGGAGAAGAGTCTGAGTGACTGCACAGTGAAGTATATGTGGAAAATAATTAAAGCTGAAACTTTGCAGTCAGCGCACTGCTTGGCCCGACTGCTGTTCTCAGTTGTAGAAGTGAGAGGGGGGTCTGAGCAGAGGCTGGCCTGAGGTATACCTGGCATCAATGGCTTTAAATTGCTGTGAGACAACTTTTATGCCACACACTTGACACTAGCATGTGATCCCAGTCATACCTACTGGGACCAGGACCCCTTGCATCTGCCAGGAAACTACGTTTTAGGAATTGTGTTTGTCCTGCTGTTCCTTCTCTCACCTCCCTGTTCCCTTGGAAAAACAGTGGCAGGTGTCAGTTCTTGGTAAATAAAAAGAACAATCTGCATGGAGTCTGAATCCACACTAAATAGGAGGTTCTCTGCAAATTAGTGTTCTCTGTGATGCTGCAGCAGATGTTTCTGTGGAACACTAATGGAAATAGAAAGAGCAGTGCTATTGAGGTCATCCTGAGCCATTTGTATTCATGGAAGTGTGCTTGCCAGTTATAAGATTAGGCTGCTTGTTGCATTGATGATGCCCCTTTACATAAAGCATTACATGTTGAGGGTCACAAATGTAGAATGCAACCCAAGGGGACAGATGAAAGGGAGACCGAACAAAAGGATGCATATAAATTTTAATGATTTTTTTTCCCTTGATCAGGGCATGGGAGCAGTATATTTCAACAAAGGAGAAAACTGCATTGCAGCTGGCAGACTGTTTGTGGAAGAATCAATCCATGATGAATTTGTTAGAAAAGTGGTAAGATATTCAAGCTGAAGGTTAAGCAGGTGCTTAACTATGGCACAAAAGAGCCACTAGTTTTATAGACACTTGCATTTCTACTAATTTTCAGTTCATAGAATCATAAAATTGTTAGAGTTGGAAGAGACCTTAAAGATCATGGAGTTCCAACCCCCTGCCACAGGCAGGGACACCCACTAGAGCAGGTTGCTCAAAGCCCCATCCACCCTGGCCTTGAACACTCCCAGGGATGGGGCTTCCATAACTTCTCTGGGAAACCTGTTCCGGTGTCTCACCACCCTCGGAATAAGGAATTTCTTTCTAGTATCTACTCTACCTCTCCTCTCTTTCAATTTCAAACCATTAGCCCTCATCCTATTGCTACACTCCCCGACAGAGTCCCTCCTCATCCCTACTGTAGGCAGTTGTTTAAATTCTCACAATTGCTTACAGTAGGCAATGTTGCTTCTTGGGAACCCCTTTATAGGGTTAAAAGGAGGATGGCGAAAGGAGATATTTTCATCAATAATGCACAGATAAGTGACATTGAAGTAGATATTGTATCTTAAGTACATTGTACCTCAGGGCCATTTCCTGACTAGGAAACTAAGATTAAAAAAATTACTGACCCTAGGTCAATGTTACTGGAGGCTGCAGTTGAAGCTTAAAAAACCCCAAAGTGTATTGGAAGTGTAGCTCGAATAATACAAAGGTTATTAAGAAAAGTCCTGTAAACTGGAAAATTTTGTTCCTAGCTCAGGAAGAGGAAATTGGTGATAACTCATTTATCATTGTAAAAGCTAACATTTTACATGCTTATCTTAATAGCAGAAGAGACTGAATACATGAAAACAGCATCAAAAACATTCATGAGGAACCAGTAACTATCAAGCATAAGACACCAATTCAAAACCTCCTTTTAGAAAGGAAAGAGCATTCTAAGATTCTAAGAATCCAGTCCTTTCTTAGAGCCAAACTTCATAGCAGTAACAATGAAGCATCCCAAAGCCCAGGTCGCTTTAACAACTACTTGCTGTGTTATGTAACTTCATTTTAACTGGGTGACCCCTTAGGTGGAAGAAATAAAAAAAATGAAAATTGGTGACCCGCTTGATAGATCTACAGATCATGGTCCACAAAATCACAAGGCACATTTGGAAAAGCTGCTGCAGTATTGTGAAACTGGAGTAAAAGAAGGAGCCACTCTAGTGTATGGAGGAAGACAAGTATGTAGACCAGGTAAAACACTCCTCAAAGCAGTTTGGAACTTTTATGCTTTAAATAAAAGCCAGCGTGGTTGTCTCTGCTGCATTGTGTGAAGTAGCAATATCATGGGAACAGCACCGGGTAAGCCCAAGGTAATGCTTGAGGGACGGGCTTTCAAGTCATGTCACAAAAAGCTGTCCAACTGAAGCGTAATAAATGAAACTGGATGAGAATCTAGTCTATATGGGAATGATTTTTTGCTGATTATTTCCTGTTGTTTGTGAGGCGCTGAGGCCTTTTGTGCAACATCCCTGACCTATCAAGAGCCTCAGGTATAACTATATCCATTTAGATCAACAACACACTAAGGATGAGTGACAAAACTGCTAGCAGAGTCTGCATAAGGTATTATCACTAGAAGCCTTTTTTGTTATCTATCTAAAGAATATTTAGATAAGTTTAATGGGAAGGCATGAAGGCAGCATTTCCTCATGGACATCTGTCCTTTACCAATAATGAAGGAGAAACATTTGCATCAGAGTTTCAAAACATAATGGTTGTATTAATGAAATAAAAAGAAAGTGGAGATTTATAACCGTATGAAATCAGTGTAACAAAGCTAAATGGGAAGTCTTATGGAAATGGGAAGCAATTATAGAAAACCTCTGAAGCTGATTTTACCCACTGAAATACACCCACTCATGAAGATGTAGGTGACCAGGATCACTTGTGGGTAACAACAGTTGTTGACTGGCAATGATAAACTAATTTTTGGACAGGTTTTTACACCCCGTAGAAATGAACAGTTGCTTACAAAGAGGTCCTTTGCCTCAGAATTTTCTTTACTTCAGCATCCATAAAGCTTAGGCAAAGTTGCTGCCCATTGCATGCCCATTCCTTGTTTGGAATATACAGATTTTTATGGCTACAGTCTATCTTTTTGTTGGGTAACAGGAAAAACTGTGGCCTCTGGGGCATGCTATAATATAACCTTGCCTTCCTGCTGCCAGAGCGCAGGGTTTTCCCCCTGGAGGAGTGCCATGGGCTGTGGCATGCAGACCTTCCAGCCTGGCAGGGAACAGCACCCATTGTTGCTCTGATTAATACAGACCATCCTTTTAACCTTTTTTCTGCTGTTTTGCTGGTGCTTACGTGCACCTCCATTCATCCTTCATATCAATCTACGTACTACATCCATACCAATCTTGGTATTTTCTCAGTCTCAAATCACAACGTGTCTATGACCTCAAAGCTGGGGGAAGAGATGGCCTGGGCAACACAAACCATGGAGCATTTTCACCGTGCTTTAACAATGCTTTGCCCTCTGTTTAGGTTTTTTCATGGAACCTACTGTATTCACGGACGTTGAAGACCATATGTACATTGCCCAGGAAGAGTCCTTTGGCCCCGTGATGGTGATTTCTAAATTTAAAAATGGGTATGTCCTCCTCTGGTTACCATTAGAAACTTCTTTCTCTTTTTCCCTCTCCCAAAGTGTAGAAATGATAGCACATGTAGCATGATTTTGTCAAATCCTGTAAAACCAGTCTGAATTCCTAGATCCTCTTCCAGCGAAATTCTGAGGAAATACCCTTTTTAGTAAGGGGTACCCTGCTCTCCATGTTGGGGTAGAACTAATGCTATTAGCAGCATGTGACAGGCTAGAATGCAGCCATAAGTGCCAGCTCAGTTTAACTAAGACTTAGTATTCAGTGAAACATTTTTACTGAAGTTGACGTGGTAATTGCTTGATCCAATTAGAATAAAAATGTGTATTGGTTTTTTTCCAGTGGCATCGCTTCATTTTCTCGTTGTCACAAAAGACTACGTAGTGTTGTTGTGCATTGTGAAGCATCAGCACGTTACTGTGGCAAATGAAAATCCCTCTGTATATTTTGTAGGCTGCCAGTCTTAATAGCTTTCATTCCAAACCAGAGGAATTATTTCAAACACGGAGGAGAATAAAACCCCTATACAGGAACTGCATATAACTATATCCGCCAGTGTCATTTGCTGCTGTTTGACAATGCACATAGATAACCCCTCACATCTATGGATTTCATACAGCAATAAGGGACTCTACTGAAGGTTTTGAGGCTTGAAATTTTTATGGATTTTTGAAGCTCTATGGAGATGAGATGCAATACAAAATAGCACACTGGACATGACCTGAAAAGCTGTGTCTCAATAGAAGTCTGAGTTCCAGCACTTATTCTCCATCAACTTGTAAAGTAGGGCCCAAATTTTAGCAAACTGGTTCATAACCTACTGCCAAGCTGTGCTTTACAAGTGTTTTTGTGTTGCTGTGATCCCCAAGTTGTACTGTTGCTGAGCAAAGTCGGTGTGCGTAGCGCAACTTTTCCTTTGACACTTCTTAGTGTGGATCTTACCCATTGAAATGTAAGGTGACGAGTTTTACAGGTTTGAAGCAAAGACCTGAATTTCCATAAATCTGTCAGATGGACACACAGATTAGTCCTTAATAAGTTGTCTTTCAAAAAGCTAACTGGAGAAGAAAGAGCGTGGGAAAAGGTGCCTCAATGACGCTGAAGGTGGAAGGCTGCTGATACTTGTTTATCTTGCCAAGTTGTGATGAGACAATTTCTTTCCCCCTAGAGATGTTGACGGAGTGCTGCGACGGGCAAACACCACAGAATATGGCCTAGCTTCAGGAATTTTCACAAAAGACATCAGCAAGGCTCTCTACATCAGTGAAAAGCTGGAAGCTGGAACGGTTTTTATTAACACATACAACAAAACTGATGTGGCAGCACCGTTTGGTGGATTCAAACAGTCTGGCTTTGGGAAAGATTTAGGTAAGTTGTTCTTTCCCTCCCTCATTTCTCATCTGACAGTTCAAATCAGCGAACAACCCACCTTACCTGCGTGCAGTGTGTCTAGAAAAACACGAGCTACAGATGCATTTCCTGCATCTCCTACATTCCTCCAGCTACAGTAATCGAGTTTCTCTCACATCCCTACAGGATTCCCACCTCAAATACCACCAGTTCAGCCCTTCTGGTACATTTGCTGATTAAAGCAAGAGCACGCAGGCTATTCCTCTCCAGCTCCCCTCAGAACAGTCACGTTACAGCTTGTCCAGAGCTGCTCACAGCCTGCAAGATGCTGGCAGGCAGCAAAGGTGTCAGCCAAAATCTTCTTTCCTTCAGAAACAACGCTAACTTAGGGTTCTCCTCTAAACTTGTAAGAGCACGAGAAACTATTTGTATGCCTTAGAAAATGTCATCAAAATTTGCCCATGGAGAGCCATGTCAAAAGCAGTTTTAAAAAACAAGTGAAGTCTGCTCTGCCAAAGAAACTGTACAAGTCTGGACAGGTCAAGCCTTGTGGCAAAGAAAAAGGAAAAAAAAAATAAATTAAAAATTTCAGTGACACAAGAATATTTTTGCCTTTGGAATCTCTAGCCAGTATCAGATCAGACATTTCCTGAGCCCCAAAATGAGCTGGAAAAACATCAGGAAAAAAAAAAAAAAGACCAATTTTTACAGTTTCTTTCCCTAGAAACGTTAACACAGGTAAACCAAAGTTCATGAATTCAGCTGCGAGCCCCCGGTGGCCACCGAGGAACTGCCGCTGCTGAACAGTCTCCCCCAGGTGGCTCCTTCTTAAATTCTGGCTCCTATTTCATATCACACCCCTTGGGTTTGGCCTCCTCTTGTCATACCAGTTCTGTAAATCTCAGTAGAGAGGTAAATTATTTAGCTTCCTTTGTTCCTTAAGGACCCAAATATTAGCTAAAGCGTTTTAAACGTTGTTTTTTTCTTAATAATAGAGTCTCTGAGAACATTGTCTCATTTAGCTGCTATTCTAATTGCTGAACATTGTCCTTGCACAGGTGAAGAAGCTCTTCACGAATATCTCAGAACCAAGGCTATCACTGTGGAATACTGAAGTAACAGCTTCACTTGGACAGTACACTTTTCGGCAGAGTTTGAACCTTACTGACTCCTTGAAGCAGTTAGTATGGTGCCCAGGATATGCTGTCTGCAGTGCTACAACTTAAAAAAAAAATAATAACCCCCTCCCAAAAAAAACCCCAACAAACAAAACACTCCTTCCATGGATCAGTGTCTATCAATCAGGTCCAAATGTTAGTTTTGCTGACAGATAAAAGCCTTTGGAAATTAACCTGAAGTTAATTAAATGAGGCAGCAGCAGTTGTTAGCACAGTGTCGTGTGTCCCTCCTCCCCCCCC
>VZTM01024894.1:294-13023 GCA_013400555.1 Jacana jacana | reverse complement strand
CCCTTCCTTTCCCACCCACACCCCCCGCCTTCCTTTCAACCCCATCCCGCACCGTCCAGCCTCCCCCTCCCCTTCCCACCCCGCTCCGGGCCGGTCGCCGGCCTGCCCGTGTCTCTTGCCGGCCCACGCCGCGGGTGCTGAAGGGCGCAGGGCCGTCCGTGCCCCGGTACCTCGTGCTCCTCGCACCCCGGCGTCTCCTGTCGTCAGGTGCGCTTGATTCTGCGCTGCTCCAGGTAGGCTGGACAATGAGCCCTTTCTTTGGCTTCTCGACAGCTGCCCGACCAACATTCCCAGTGCCCCCCGTTCCCCGGCACTCCGTCCGTCCGTCCCCGTGTGCTTGCATTTCTCTTCCCACCTTTGCACCTATAAACATCGGCCAGAACCTGCCACCGCAGATGCAGCTGCGTGACAAGCAGGGAGCTACACCAGTAGCATGCATACTGGCTTCAATGGTCATCTCTTTTTGGTTTACAAGCGGTGTAATTGACACGTGGTGCTACATCTACCCTCTTTCCGTACTTTTCTGCCCCCAAAATAGGTGCTTTTTTGTGACTTACTCTAGTTTCTACTCTGTCATTAGTTGTCACATAAGTCCAAGTTGTAGCTGTGTCTTTTTCGTTAATTGCAGTGAATATTATTTTTCGCTTGCCCCCACTGTCCAGTTGTGTGTCTTCTTCATTCACATTTCATCCTAGACTGTGGACCACGGTACATGAGCCAGGCTCTGGTAGATGGAAGGTATAAAATTAATCGTTTAGTCTTGCTGTCAGGATCAAACCATCGGAACCTGAAAAAAGTCTGCTCATATGTCTTTTCTAGGTAGAATCCTAGCAGGCTCCGGTAGACATCCTAAGTTATCCTCGCTTTACCAGTTCAGCAATGCTCCTAAAAAGATGGGAGCAGGTGGGAAGACCTGTTTTGGCAGCATTCCCTACACATGCTGCTCTAAAGAGATTGTGAAACTGGAACCATAAATATTACATTATGACTGGTAGATACCTCAGGAGGGAAAATAACAGTGTATCGGTTTGTTTTCAAATGCCTTAGGGAATTATCCTCAAAACCCAAAGTGAAATCTGTATCTTAGTGCCTGAGTTAATATGCAATTCATCCCTCCTTGGTGATGACAGTAGAAATCTGTCATCAGGATCCCAAATAGTACAGTTAGGACTCATCCTGGTAAGTATCTCTTGGTTACTTAATCTATAGGACTGCATTATCTTTGCTATTTCAGACTTTCCCACCTGCTTTTCGTGGGCTGGATGTGATTTGCCTGGTGTGTTTCATGCTGGTATTCCATTTTGGGTGATTTTACAACCTGACCGCCTTTCACAGCCTTACTGCCTTGTTTCGGGCTCGGTTTCAGTCTCTTCTGATTGAGTAGTCTTAAAAGTGCAGATGCAAACCAGGACTATTTCTGACAGCTGCTTTTCTCTTCCTCGGGGCCAAAATCGAAACCTAACCATGTTCAGGAAGTAGAATGCAGCAGTCTCAAACTTGTCTGAAAACTGAGCCTGAGGCTGGCAGCTCTCTTAGCGTCTTATATTCAGAAAGGCATCTGGAGATTCTTTCATGTTCTTTCCTCTTGTTGGTTTTTCTTTTCTTTCTTTTGCTATTGATTTAACCTAAAGCTGCCATGCAATAAACACAGCGGTATCCAGTTTACCGCATAGTATTTAAGAAGTGGTGTATAGCACCCATATATCTGCTTTGCGTGCAACACTTGTTAGTTTGCAGTGTGCTTTCCAGTCTTTAATACTCCCCATTAAATACCTGGCATAAATAACCTTAGCCCAGTGCAGCACCTTGGGGTTCTGGATTCTACAAGATGGTTAATGATAACACAATCTGTTTGTTTACTCCTAAGGTGATAGGGCCTAGCTTTCACTTTATGCTGGTGTATTCAGAAGGACACAACGATGTAAATGAGTAACCACGGGTGTGATAAGGATGTGAAGGAGATCCTGGGAACTTCTACGTATGCAAGACACAATAGCAGAGAAGAGGCTGTGCGGATCCCTGTATCGCCTGTGTAAATATTATTCTGAACTTTAAAAAGTCCCCCCAAACCTCCCATTTCAAACTTCATGGAATCTCAGAATTGTTGAGGTTGGAAGGGATCTCTGGAAATGGTCTAGTCAACCACCCCTGCTCAGTGTAGGGTCAAGTATAGCAGGTTGCTTAGGGCCATGTCTGGTGGGGTTTCAAATGCCACCAAGGATGGAGAGTCCATAACCTGTCTGAGCAAGTATTCAACCACTCTCATGGTAAAAGAAATCTTTTTTCTTATGTTTAAATGGAACTTTCTGTGTTTCAGTCTGTGCCCACTACCTCTCATCCGTTCACTGAAGAGTCTGGCTTCATCTTTGAAGCCAGAAAAGAATCCAGCTTAATCTTTGCTTATTATGGCAAAATACTGAAGCTCAGTATTTCGTTACTGTTTCATATTACTTTCCTGAATAACCCTTTCTGAGGCCCGTTCCTGTACTGAGAGGTGTTTCTCAGGCAGGCATGTTTAAGCTATTGTGTTTCCTTGTAGGCTACCTAGAAGTGCAATGTAGACGTCATTCTTGCTTTGAAAGATTACCTGTAAAAAACTTTTGCAGCTTTTAGGAAAAATGGGTTTTGACTATGGTGTGATTAGATTCAGATCCTGTGAAAGCCCTCAGTATTGTTTAGATAAGTGTTATCTTTTGGTTTTGTTAGCTCAACTCTGAAAGAAATTAATTTTCCTAGACTTTGATAAATATTTGGTTTAGCCTGTTGTAATATTGACTCTACAGAAGTTTCATATTCCATAATTCACCACTCTTCCCTTTTCCCCTTTTTTGGAGGTACTTCTAAAAGCGTGACAATTTCATTCCTAATTGTTTCCATGCTTTAAATAAAGCATCAGCAGTCTAATCACTAAATGATCAAATTTAGCTGTGGAATCTTACTAGTGCTGGATGTTCTTTAAACCTTAGAAAACTATGGCAGAAGCATCTCCTTTCCATGCTCTTGGGAACTGACTGATCGATGTGTCTGAAGCAACGTTGGCACTTCATTCGGGGGCTAAAGAAGAGCATTCTTGCTGTCTCTTCCTGAATAGTTACATTTTCCTTGTCGTCTTTGTCTTCCTCGGATGAATCAAGACCAGTCAAGCCAATCAGAGGGGCGGGATGGAAAAATGTGATAATGATCAGGCATACAGTTTCATAGCTGAAGTACCTGAGATTTTTCTAAAGCAGCTTTCCATTTCCAAAAGTCAGCGTCTCTTCCAGCTTGTGATCCCGTGCATTTACCCCATCACCTGGTTTTGCCTGTCTGTTTTCCTCATTGTATGTACTGTGTCTGCATGTAGTTTTTAAATTGCTCTATGCATCAATCTTATTAATTCTTATGGGGAAAATCAGCTTGTTATCCAATGGATTGCTAAGTGTCTCACTTCTCTGGAACGTGTCTTGAGCAAACAGCAGGGTATGGTGGTATTTCCCATGTTGTATATTTGCAGGTCTATTTGTTTATGCTTGTATATGTTTGCAGGACTGAGGAAGAGAGGTGAATAATACACAGTAATTAGGCATTATAAAATGTATGAAGAAAAAGAAGAAACTATTAAAAGATACTTAGGAAACAGTAAAGAAGTGGAAATTACTATATTCAGAGCCTGAGCATAGCTCATTATTTTGCTTCCAGGGACAAAGACAAGGTGTCCTTTCATTTAATATACAACATGCCAGATATGATAAATTCAAGGCTGCTTCCTGGCTTCTCAAAGGATCTTTGTCCCTCTCCCTTCCTTTTCTGAGTACTTCACCTTTCTCTTTAACCTCCTGATTATATGCCGAGAACCCAGATTCACTTATCTCCTCTTCCTACAGAAAATGGGAATAGGATTTTTTCAGATTTTTACTTACTTTTCCTCATACGAGTTACAGGAGTAGAGCTTGCTTCTTTAGCTGGCTATATGCCTTTTCTAGACAACACAATAAAATTGACATTGTTCTTGGCAATAATAAGAGTTCTTTAGGGAGTTCTTGTGCTTGAGATTGCACTGCTCTTTAGGTGGTTTGCTGCATTTTACAGCCACAAAAACCCTCCTAAAAGTGTAGCAATATTAGCATCCCCCAACTCAGGATAAAATTATTGCACTAGCTGACATTTGGAAAATTACCTTTGTTGGAACAGGTTTTTAGAAACGAATAGATATATTCAGAAGATTTCATAGTTATGTCCTCTCTGTATGCTTTGAGGAAGTAATTGCTCTTCACTGTATAGTGTATTTTTCAGTTTGTCTTCTTAAATTCTCATTTTTCAACATTTATTTTTAGCTTACTTTTTGTCATTCCAAGACTTTTTTGTAGGAAAAACCTAAATGACTGTCATTCAAACTGCTTTATACTGTTTTAACTGTTAGCTGTCCAAGCCAACCTCTTCCTCCCTTTGTAACTTGCTCGTTGACCAAACAATTTTTCTGTTCTGCTCTTTTTTCCTCTAAGCACCATTTCTATATGTTAACACTTTCTCATAAATGAAATCACAATCTTCCCAAAAGATTTGTTTCTTAACAACAACCACAACAAAGATAGTAAAACCTTAAAAGGAAAAAAAAATCCATATGTTAGAAAAATACAGATAACTAACCCAAATATTTTTGGCAAGAGTTCCAAGCAATGAATAATTCCTGTGAGTCACTGGTCTAGCACTCTGGTGATGTGACTGGAGGACATATTGGAGAAACCACAATGAGAGCTATTGGGAATTTTTTTCAATGTACTTCCTTGTGAGTAAGTGCAGAGGAGGGCAACAAAGCTGGTGAAGGGCCTGGAGAACAAATCTTATGAGGAACAGTTGAGGGAGCTGGGGCTGTTTAGTTTGTAGAAGAGGAGGCTGAGGGGAGACCTCATCACTCTCTACAACTGCTTGAAAGGACATCATAGAGAAGTTGGTGCTGGTAGAGACCAGCCATTAGTGGTAGAACAAGAGGGAATGGCTGCAAGCTGCAGCAGGGTAGTTTAGGCCGGACATTAGGTCAAAATTCTTCCCAGAAAGAGTGGTCAGGCACAGGAATCGTCTGCCCAGGGAAGTGGTGGAGTCGCCATCCCTGAATGTGTTTCAGAGTAGATTAGATGTGGTGTTGAGGGATCTGGTGTAGGGGAGAACTTGTAGAGTAGGGCTGATGGTTGGACTCGATGATCCCAAGGGTCTCTTCCAACCTAAATTATTCTATGATTCTAAATAAAGTTCTTCATTTGTTACCCATCCATCTCTCCTGAAAAAGCCCCACCACCACACCCCCCGCAAGGATCCCTGTGAGGTTGCTGTAGGTCTGTGTCTTTCCTCACAGACACTTTTACATCTTAATTCTACACCCCTTTCTTGAATTCTATCATAAAGTTTCTCTAATCTAGATGTCTCGTGTGAGCAACTGAAACTCAGCCAGCTAAAGTGACCCAAAGGGTTTCTCCCTGCAAGCTTCCTGAATTGTGGGCCACTCCCCATCATCATAAATCAGTTGGCAACCTTCAGCTCCCTGGGCTCTATACCATTTTACAAAATATTCTTTTCCCCAAACTTCCATGAACTTCTTTTATGTTTATGAAATATAATTTTCCCCCAACTTCCATGAACACCTTTTATGTTCCTCTGAATCCTTCTATAAAGCTCTTTGCTGTTGTCATAGAAGTTAATACTCGTTTGCTACTGCTTGTCTTTTATTTTCTTTTTTATATCTTTTTTTTTATGCATGGTTTCTTTTCTTTTACTTAGAGAATGCCACCTTTGGGCCAGGAAGAAACAAAATGACCTCTCTTCTTGTTCTGTCTTTCTGTAGCTCTTACCAGAGTACCATTTTGGCCTGTGGTTATAGCTCCTCTGGGATGGCAGCAAAAGTTGTTTTGTTACTCCTAATTAAAGCGTGTGGAAAACAGAATTGAGGCTGAGGAGTTTTTAGGCACTTAAACTAAAAAGTTCAAGTAAGCACCATCCACTACAGAGCGGCAAAACATACTGCAGGAATCTTGGCTACTTAAATTCCTCTGTTGGTCTTGTGGGAAAAAGATTCCTTTTTCTTGCAAAACTTCTTTCTAAATCAAGCAATAAACTCCACTGTCATTTTTTTTTAAAATACTCGTTTCTTGGTCAGAGCTCCCCTGGATAAAGCCATCAATAGAGGGGAAATTCTTCATGTTGTGTCTGAGTTGCCTCTTCGCTCACAAAACCAAAATAGGTAATTCTGTGACCAGCAGGACTTTTGAAGTGGACTTGCTGGGGCTGTATATGACTGAATTATCCTGCCTACTGCTTGAATACGCCTCTCAGCAAACATCTGTGTCTCTTAGAAGGCGGTTAGTTAATAAAAGCTTTGACATCTCTCTGTCAAATCTGTCTGAAATTGCTGCGGAAATACTGGATGGCTTAAAAACATTGAAGCAGAGGTAGGGAAAGCATAGGGATCATAACATAAATGATATGACCTTTAGGAGCCTGATTTTCTTAAGCAACATAGATTAAAAATCCTCCGACTCTCACCCGGTTTTATTTCCTGCGGTCTGTAAAAATATGTTTTCACAGCTTTGCAGGGATCCAGCGTCTTGAGGTTGTGGAATTATGTTATCCCACAGCACGCTGGTGTGGTCTGTCTGACCTTTGTTTCTTCATTCCTGCCAATCATTTACTCGTATTCACGGAGTCTAGTAAGAAATACCAAAGTCAATAAAATTTCAAGTCAAATTCAGACTGTTCTTTTAGTGAATTACCATAGCTATTATCACAATGTGAAACTAGAAAAAGAGGAAGGTAAAGTGGCTTCTGATGGAGGAAATGTCAAATGACTTGAGACTGCCAATATATCATTGTTTCATTTTCTACCCTGGTGGAAATTTCAAAGTTGAAATAAACGCAGGTTAAATCACATTAAACATAAACCAGGTATTTTATTTGTGTAACCTGCAGAGAGCAAAACAAAGTGACCAAATCAAGTGTTACTGGTGATCAAATAATTACATTTTAGTGGTCACTAGACATCAGTATAACCTGCCTTTCAGGGAATAACTGCAACCTACACCTCATGCAAAATTAAATTAAAATCAGATATTTTAATACCTTTATTTTAATTCTCCTAGCTCCTAATATTTTTTCTAATTTTAATTAAATTTTAATATGCCATATTTATTAATATAGTACTGCAGATTTAGTTTAAAATTAGACTAGTTTAAATTATTTTAGACTAATCGGTCTGAATTTCATTACTGTCTCCTTTCCTTGATATTGTAGTATTTAATGAAAAAATGTACCATTTTATTACATGTATAGTACCTCTTTATATTTAAAATAGTTTGTATGCTTTCTTCAGTGAAAATTCAGTTACTATGATTTTAGGTTAGCTTGTGTGTATCGATACTGTATGTATCAATAGTGGTTTGTCATCTTTTTATGGGGTTGGAGGGCAGTCAGCACATAAGGCCTTTGTCACACAGAATATTGCTTTGAGTTTGCCACCTCTGATAGCGTTTGGTGGGTTTTTTCCTTCTTTTTCTTGTGCTCCTTGCCATGAGCATAGAGTGAGAGGAGGTACAGTGCATCACATGGGTTCCATTTGTCCATACCCTTGCAGCTTGCAGAAATACTTTTCTCTGGGGACCTACTTCTTTCAAGGCTACTGGAAATCTAGGGCTACACACAGTA
Source organism: Jacana jacana (assembly GCA_013400555.1). Lineage (NCBI taxonomy): Eukaryota > Metazoa > Chordata > Aves > Charadriiformes > Jacanidae > Jacana > Jacana jacana. Next base: position 5,355 of record VZTM01024894.1, on the reverse strand, counting down.
TCTGCCTGAAAACTTTGACTTCCTGGGCTTTGAAAAGGCAACAGCTGAGCCCTCACTGATTCACGTACAGTCCACGTTGCTAGCTCTTTCTTTCACCTCAAAGTCCACTGGTTTGTGAAACTTCCTCAGCCCTCAACTCTCCCTTTTTTACCTTCTAATTTCTTTCTGCTTACATAGTTGAATGTTGGAGAAGACTGGCATTTCTGTGAATACTTGCTTTGGAAAGATACTGGGCTCTGTAGCGTTAAAATGTTTCAAATATTGAATATATGTTTTTCTTTTTTTGCAGATCCGGTCTTGCTTACGGATTCATTGAAGACCTGAGGTCAATGAAAAAACATTTTTGCATGCAAAAGAGGATCACTTTGGTTTATTTGTTTTAAGATCGTCAAGTGTGGGCCTTGATGACTCATCTACACATTTCTTCACTGACGTCTGAAGAACAAAGTGCTTTTCAACCTATACTTCCGTAGCACTATGACCAACTGTAAAGGCAGATCTACTATCTCCAAAACAAATAGCAAAGTTCATGACAGAGAAGGTTTTGTGAACTGGACCATAAATCTTAATACAATTCAGTCAGATAAATTTTTGAGACTGCTTTTGAGTATGGTTCCTGTTGTTTACCAAATAAACCAGGATGAAAGACACAAAAAAGTGAATGGTGTCTGGCAAGAGGGATTGCAACCAGCAGGACACAATTTTAATGTTAGGCCTGAACAACACACAGAATACCACCACTTTTCAGAACCAAGTTTTCATGGTAGTAATGGACACAGCTCATCTAGCTGTAGCCCTAAATATAATGATTTTACCAGTTATAATTACTGTGATGGAATGGACGCTTCAGAAACAGATGCCATGTTGCAGGAAGACAACCTATCTAGTGACAGCAATGAAGACGTCATTGTGGAAGGAAGCAGGAAACAACCCAAAGAATCTAGTAGCATTATGGCATTACAGATACTTGTACCGTTTTTGCTAGCTGGATTTGGAACTGTTTCTGCTGGCATGGTTTTGGATATTGTACAGGTTCGTATTTGCTTTGAAAGGTGCTTTTTTAACAGGTGAATGGCTGGAGTTGGAAGGGACCTTAAAGATCATTGAGTTCCAACCCCCTTGCCATGGGCAGGGACATCTCCCACTAGAGCAGGTTGCTCAAAGCCCTCTCCAGTCTGGCCTTGAACACTTCCAGGGATGGGGCATCCACAACTTCCCTGGGCAACCTGTTCCAGTGCCTCACCACCCTCAATAACCTTTATAATTCTAACACGTGATTGTTGTAGATGTTTATAAAATCGATGAGTAATTAGGTCTGTGTAAGGTTGTACTACTTTATATTCCTGTTCCCCAAACATCTTCTTTCACAATTCCAATGTTGATTTTGGAGTCATTCAAGTCTTGGCAAATGTTGCTTAGCCACAGTGTCTGCCTCTGCCGTTTTACCTAAGGATAGAAATATAATAATGGTTCCAAATTCTGTTGACACTGATAAATGTATGCATAGTCAAGTGGGAGTTGCAATTAACCATGATTCCAGAATACATAGGAGTGTAAAAAGAGTAGAAGAGTTTATTGCATTATCTCATCTCCTTTTGTGCTTCAAGTCTATGCAATTTCTGAAATACTCTGCAATTTGGTGCGTGCATGATGATGCAGATGATATATGAAAATGTGCATTACATTCACATGGTATATGAAATTCATATGAAGTGAGTCAGAGCTTTTTTTGAATATTCAGGTGTATGTAAGTGACTTTTTTTATATAACATTAAGTATACTGAACACTCAAAATTACAAACATCAGTGACATGAACAAGGCTAAAATATCACATCCACTTGTAATAGGTCCAGAGGAGCCAGACTATCTTGGTTTATGGTAGCAGATTTAGCTGATTCTAATTATTCAGGACTAAGATAATGTAAAACTTTCTCTGAATTGTAAGACTTAAGTTTAATAATGCTTTTAAAGCCTGTTTTGGAGTATTATATCACTAAGATCCTACTGTTATGGAGCATTTTTAGGACTGGTTTCTATCTTAACACAGGTGTAGATGTCAGAAGCATTTCCATGGAGTTAAAAATACCAGTTCCTTATGAAATACTTCTCTGTGTGGTAACATTTGAAGAAAAATCTGGAAAATGTAACTGTTAGAAAAGGTTTACTTGGCTTGCTTATTTTCTTGCCTTCCATTTGCATTTTGAAGGCTATATTTGCTTTTATTTCCTAATTTCTTCTATTTAAAACCCAGAAATTTCTTATAAATACAAACGTCATGGATGCTCTTTTCTTGCATGAGTAGATTCACAAAAGAGTACCAAAAATATGAAATAACCACAATATTCAAACTGAAAGACAGTAGAGAAATTAATATGGTTGGTTTTTTTTTTTTTTCTTTTGCTTTATTTTGTTTCATTCAACTTTAGGGTTTTCTTTGGCTACACTTAAGGGCTGACAAAGTTAATTTAAAGAGGAGCAAGAGGTGACCATCTTTGTCACGCAAAAGCTTGAGAGTGTTAAAGGAAGATTTTGCAATCAAAAGTCACTTTTACACATCCAGAAAAAGGAAAATAAAAATTGACATGCAAACTTTACTACTTCCTTTCACTGTTTTACACCAATCTTGTGCTTTGTTCATTTGCATCTTATCAATTTATTTCTTGGACCGATGCTTTGTTTGTATTCTGTTGATACATGGTTCACTTCATGATACAGCATAATGATCAGCCAACAGAAGAGGCCTACTGCCACTACTGACTTCCAACCAAATGTTTCACCTTTTCTCTTGTGTTCTTAAGGGAATGTAAGTGTATAGCTTTTTTTTAAGCTAGACTGAGATAAATTTTGATTTTTCCTTCTATATTGCTTTTAATCTTGATTAGTTTCCCGTCCCAACTTGGCGTGAATGAGAGAGATGTGACACGAAGGCAAAAATAAATAATTGGTGTCAGCACCACCTTTTTCCCCCTTAAACTGAGGATTAATTTGCGATTTTGAAATGTGACACAACATGTTTTGAAAATGAACTTTTGAAGACAACAAAGTATTCTAAGCTTGCTTTTACAAACTGTTTCATGGCTATCCTTTCGCAGTTCTAAATATGCATATAACTTGAGACACAGGAAATTCTCAGATCTTGTTTACATTTGAGAATTGAATACTTTTATTTTAATTAAAATAATAATTTAAGTGACTGTAAATCCACGAATGTAAAGACAATTCACAGTTTTGTTACTTTAAAGTTGTTTAAAGTTACAATTTAATTACAAATCAAATACACGGATTGACAGACACACAAAGTAACACAGTATTTCTGTGCTGAAAACTCAGTGCACACAAAATATTATGAGAGAGTTTGTCTTTGCTTTATAAAATCTGGGTTTTGGAAAACTGTACTCTTCTAAATTCCACATTTAGAAGTAAAAGAACAAAGAGAAGCTTTTTTCACTTACAGGCTCAGTTCATTTGACAGCTAATTCCATGCTAGTTTTTTTGTGAGGCTTCTACACCGCGGGAAAAGATGAAAATATTGTAAATTAAGAGGAGAATGCAAGAGCAGTCATAGCACCTGGTATTATTTTAAAGTAATGAAAAAAGAGACTTCAAATTAATGTCATCTTTTTTTAACTAGGTTTTTTTTTTTAAGGCCAAGTTTTGCATCTCTTACTTTTGGTATTCTTATATTTAAAGTAGTAATATGCAGTCACAAATCTATTTTATCTAGGTAGGTAGCAGTTCTGGCTTTAGACTTTTAGGTCTAATATATAAAGTAATGATAATTTTGTTTGTTTTAGAGGCTTAAGTTGTGAGTTATGGATTATTTTTTTCGATATGTTGCGGATGGTCTAAAGGGAATTTTTCAATTGAGTGTTTCCCACTGTATCCTTTATATAGCACTGGGATGTGTTCAAGAATGTTACTGAAGTTTTTATCTTGGTTCCTGCACTTCTTGGTCTCAAAGGAAATTTGGAAATGACCTTGGCATCCCGGCTGTCAACTGCTGTAAGTAACTTTCTCTCCCTTTTTGCTCTTCAGAAAGATGCTGTAAATATTTCAAAAGGAAACAAATGTTTGGAACACAAGTTTTTTATATTATGGTTTAATCTGGCTGATATTACACGCGCGTGTGTGAATGTCTTTAAATCTGTTATTAAATTGGCAAACTAAAAAAGGCAACCCTCTTCTAATCTTCATCCATAATATTTTTCCTTTTTCGGTCCTTTCTGAGTCATCATTCAGAAGTAGTTATGCCATCTTACTTTCAGCTACGTTTTTTCTACATCTTCTTTCTTACATATTTGTTGTAGTTCTTTTCTGCATCTCTGAGGACGTTTGATTCCTTCCTTTTTCTAGCATAAGCAAACCAGATTACCTTACCATATATTTTTCTCTGTGTGTGAATAACTATAATGGACAGAATGTTCTAATAACATGGCTAAACTATTTCTGATACCTGAACTGGATGTCTCTGTAACACACTGTGTAATGCAACGTTTCTCCTTTGTAAGATATTTTTTCCATTCTCCAGCAAGGACCCACTCTCTGCCTGTTCCTGCTTGAATGAATCTTTCTAGAAAATGTTTGGTCAAAGGTGTGTTTAGCTCCAAATGAGACCTTACTACAGCTTTGTAGAATAGCACTTCCCTATTTCTCAAAATTTGCACTTGAAACATTATAGGTTTATAAGTACCTATTTTCCTAGCAGTGTCAGATTTAGACCTCACAATCACTTTGTGGTCAACCACTGTGTCCTACTATTTCTCCTTTTGTGTTAATTCCAGCTGTCACTCCCATATTCTGGCAGAAATATTGTTAGTCCATAGGTGCGTGACCTTGCATTTCTATTATTGAATTGCATCTGTTTTCACTGCTGTAACCCTCAAGGTCATCCAGTTTTTGTACAATATTGCAATGCTTTCTATTGACAAGGTCTCCTAGTTTCCTGTTGTTAATAAATTTCATTGCCACATTATATTGAGTTATTGCCCAAATGCACACTGTGATGGACAGTCCTGTGAATGTTTGCTTGTGTTGTGCCCATTATAGAAATTGATTACTTT
>VZTM01024889.1:307-16441 GCA_013400555.1 Jacana jacana | reverse complement strand
TATTACAGACCAGCTATTTTCATTTAAAAAACTGTTTATTTTACTTTGATGGTCTGAAGGTTAAATTAACTCTGAGTTTTCTGTTCTTCTACCTGTGAAGCTAGTGAGAAGACTGAGAGCATACTGCTGCCTCTTAAGATGGTAAAGGAAGCTATAACATATGGCCCAGATGTTAATAGTCTAACACTATTAAATACCTAATTCACAGATTCATCAAAACCTTTCTGACCAGTGATACGTTGTTCTGTCAAGAGCATGCAAGATCTTGATCACTGCTACAGAGCTCCTGGAAATAAAACTGAATTAAGATGCTCTTTCAAAATAAACATTTTCAGTGTTTCCTGTCCCGGCAGGGGGATTGGACTAGATGATCTTTCAAGGTCCCTTCCAATCCCTGATATTCTGTGATTCTGTGATGCATTTTGAATGCCATGCAATGTTTCCCATTCACTCCACAACACACCGCTGTGTATCTCCAGGAGAGACCACTGTTGCTGAGTCAGAAATGGAAAGGATTTAGGTTCTTGTACACATTTAAGGATTTTATCCCAATAATGAATTTACTGCCATTGCCTAAACAGAAGAGAAGATTTTGACCCCCACCCTGACTATAAAAAACTGTAAAATTCTACTGGTCATGCATATACCTTTTGCCCTTAAGAATGTTGGACATACTCTGCATGCCAGATATTGTGATTGCCTCCTCCACATCATTAGTTATTCTTAAAAGAATTCACATGGAAGGAGAGTTTTCTAAACAGTGAGGATTTTTTGAAAAAAGCTGAAGTTACCAGGCTTTTAGCTGAAATTACCAGAATCTATGTGGGGAATTGCACATGTCACTGCAGTCATGTCACAAAACACACACACTGCACTGGGCAGCTACTCTGAGAGAGCCATACCAGCTTTTTCTAGAGAAAAAGTGGTAAAGAAGATCAGTACTAGAGATATTTGCTACTAGCTCATACAGACATGAGTTGAGAGCCTTTTGAATTATTTTTCCAGTGCTCTAGCCGATAAACCACAGCCTGTTTATTATACTATTTATGCCTCATTGTTCAAAATGTACTTGCCTATCATTAAAGGCTGCTATATTTTAACTAAATGTAAATCTTAAATACACAAAGGCTTATCAACTATATGTAAAATTATCTATTAAAAGTATATCTTCAGTTGGATATTCAGACTGACTAGTTGCCTTAATTTATGCAAATATAGCCTATAGCTAAAAGCTTTGTATATTTGTTTCCCTATGGTATTAGTATTCAAAAAATAGGACGTTCTTTCAAGGGCATTTTATAAACGCAGAACTGTAATTTATATAGCAAATTAAAGCTCATACAAAATGTGTGCACTGAGGTACAGATTAACATATTTAATTTCAGTATTACCTGCAAACCTATTTTTTTCCATGCACTGCTCTAATTAGCCATATAAAATCAAGTCAGTATATTGTAAGCAATTATTTTAGTGGGAGTAGAAAAGAATCTGAATTAAATATATGGTAAGAGATAATATCTTATGGAAATTAATATACTCATTTGTATCAAGAAAAATGTGTTCTAGCTAAATTTTATAAGATAGTTTAGAGTTCAAAAATATGACATGTAGAAGTTGTAGTTTTATAGTTACTAAGATGTTAGACTGTGGAACCGCTTTTAAGTTCCTTATTAATGTGCCAGCGCTTATTCTTTGATATCTACAGATTGTCAGTAACTACTAATGTCATTCCATATTGTGAAATTTCTTCTATTATGAATATTCACTCCCCCTACAGTCAAATGTGTAAACTGTTGGTAACTCTATGCTAAAATAAGTTTTACTTCCATCATTTAAATGCATATATCATACTCAGCTCTTCATACTTTTACTTTTTAAACTATTCACTTGAGAGAATTAAATGATGGTGAAAATCAAAATGCAATTTTTGTTTCATTGAAAGCTAAAAGTAATCCTATAAACAGTAATCTTTTTCTTTCCCATTTCACCCTCAAAAAGACTGAAAGCTAAATATGAAAATTATGCTTAAGGAATGAGAAAACAAAAAATTATCCATTTGATAATGAACTTCAGCTGTCTCCTCCTAATGCAGTTTCCAATTGTGATGGGATTCAGACAGCAGGAACCATTTTCTAGCATTAACAGCATTTAGCTGATCAAGTTGCTGTAATTCAGAATTTTACACTCAATTTCAATCGTAGAGTCAGCAATACATGCCATAGTTCTTCCCTGTGTAAGGATAACAGGCATTTCCTACTGTTTGCTCATGATCTCAGGATATCCAGTGAAGACCAATACCAGCCACATGGAAGCCTGATGCCTACATAACTATCTTGTGGCTCTAAAGCAACTCTTCCCCATTTCTTGACACAGAACTTGCTGTCTGACATAGCTGCCTTATACCTCCACTCTGCCCTGGGAGAATGATAACAAGGAATTTTATTGCTTGGAAGGGCCCACAAAAAAGCAAGCAGATAATAAAGGCTTTTAGAAGAGAGGTACAAAAAATTGAATTATGTTTTTGTCTTTCTGCCTCCGGCATCACACAACACTAGCTAACATGTAAGAAACTCCCTGGATCTAGAACTGTGAAGAATAGTTTTTCCATCTCATGATAATTCAAAGCTTCTAAATTCTTTACTGTCTCATATCTGGACAAACAACTGACCACTACAAAAATACAGTTCACACAAGAATGTTCTTGTTCTTCCTTTAATGTTCTCTCACATCCCACTGAGCATCCTAGCCCCTTGGAAGTCTGAGGTAAGTTGTTCTCAAACTTCCCACTAAAGCCTTTTCAACTTGCATAAATGGAAAATTTTCATAGGAAGAACCTAGACATGGACAGAAGGTCAACTACTGCCCAGTCTTAAGCAGATGTATCTTAAATATATAAGAAATATACATACACACACAAGAAGGGAATACATTTATGTATATCTACACATACATACCCATGTTTCTGTGAAGCAGCTGGATTCAAACAAACCATTACCTCCAGTCAAACTCATTCTATTTTACAAATCCCAAATAGTTTCCCAAACTATAGGAGGAATAATTTCCAATCCTCTATATTAAGTGAGCAAGTAAAAGAAGTGTGAATAAAATATTTTCATGTAAAACTTCCCTTAACATTGTAGGACAAATTGGCAACATGGCCTCAACCCAACCTCAAGAAATATGTGGAAGGACTTCAGATGTGACAGCTAAACCTTGCACTCAACGTAAAGTGCAGTAGGAGTGACAGAAAAAGTGGCAGACAAATTAAAGAGCTACCTCTGTTTTAGCAATTTTTTGTGACAGCATTTTAAAAGTTTGCTGGGCAATTGCTCTAAAATGACAGTGTGCTGCTGAGCAGGTAGTGCACTGAGTATATAAAAGAACTTGTCGATACCTATTTCAATAGGGACTTTCAAACTTACAGGAACTTACAGTATGTGACATTACATCATTAAAATATTAAATTATTTCAGCTTATGCAGATGTAAAATTTTTGGTGCCCCAATTTTGCTAATTACCTCTGACATTTACACTTATGGCATAAATGTTACACATTTCAGAGTTGCTTCATTTCTACACGCTAGTTACAAGACTGTGAGTTAAGTCAACACACTTGTATCAATACCCAAATCCAGAGAACTTTAGGCTCAGTGATGCAGGTTTGCATTTCAGTTTTATTCCTCTGTTTCTCCAGTTGGCTAAATCCAGCTTTTAGGGTATTGTAAAGAAATTATTTCCAGGTAGCATTTTAAATACCTTTTCATCTTATTGTAACAGAAATTATGTCAAGTATGAAATGTGATTTTATTTCAAAAGCAAATGTTTTCTTACGCAGCAAATACAAATAAGGTCATGTAACAGGAAATATTCAAGTAGTATTACTAAAGAAATATTTTGCATCTGCTCTATATTACTTACATTCTGTGTGCTTTTTCTTGTACATATTTGCTCAAAATTAATAACGTACCATTTTGGAACATAGCCTTGCTTGAGCAATTTAAAGATTCTTTGCATATTTCAGTAAAAATGGAATAGATTTTCTCACACACATCAGAGGTTTTCCAATCACTTTAACAAGTAGTCTCTTAATCTTCCCAAAGTGACTAGTGTTTTTTAAAGCAAACTAATATATACCACTCTCTGCAATTAGAGACAGGCTCCACCTGGAGTGAGCACATCCCATGCTAGTACATGCTCAAAGCCAAACTCAGATCAGTTTCTGCAGTAAGAGAGGAAATAGGTGGGTAAGATGTTACCAGGGAAATCATACCCAGTCCTGTATTTGAAATCCATAATGGAACTCCAGTGCATTGGCTCCAATGTGTCACAAATTCCTGTATGTATGTAGCTCAGTCCCTGCCCTCTACCTGTCTACAGACACTGCACTGCTGATGAGTAGTTCACAGGCTCTTATGGTTATAAAACAATTCACAAAGTGATGCATATCACTGCACATAGAATCATAGAATCAAAGAATCATTTAGGTTGGAAGAGACCCTTGGGATCATCAAGTCCAACCATCAGCCCTACTCTACAAGTTCTCCCCTACACCATATCCCTCAACACCACATACTCTTAAACACAGTCAGGGATGGTGACTCCACTACCTCCCTGGGCAGCCCATTCCACTGACTAACTACTCTTTCTGTGAAAAACTTTTTCCTAATGTCCAGCCTAAACCTACCCTGCTGCAGCTTGCAGCCATTCCCTCTTGTTCTGTCGCTAATTGCCCGTGAGAAGAGACCAGCACCAACCTCTCTACAATGTCCTTTCAAGCAGTTGTAGAGAGTGATGAGGTCTCCCCTCAGCCTCCTCTTCCTCAAACTAAACAATTCCAACTCCCTCAATCAATCCTCATAAGCCTTATTCTCTAGGCCTCTCACCAGCTTCATTGCCCTCCTCTGTACTCGCTCCAGCACCTCGATATCTCTCTTGTGCTGAGGTGCCCAGAACTGGACACAATACTCAAGGTGCGGCCTCACCAGTGCTGAGTACAGGGGGACAATCACCTCCCTACTTCTGCTGGTCACACTATTTTTAATGCAAGCCAGGATGCCATTGGCCTTCTTGGCCACCTGAGCACACTGCTGGCTCATGTTCAGCCGCCTGTCAACCAGAACCCCCAAAACCATAAAATATGTATTTTGAAGATTTGTACCATCTCTTCTATCACACGCACAGTAAGCAAAATAATAGAAAAGCAACATTACAGAATTTAGATAAAATTGGCATTAAGCTACTTGTCAACTATATATTATGACATAAGCTTAAATCTACAACACTACAGAAATTCAACAGTAAGAAAATGGTTTTCCTCTGATGAGCATACAAAAACTTAGCAATAGACATTTATCTCCTTGAATCAGCTTCTCCCTACTTACTACGGTCCAACTGGAGTATCAAAGAATGGCTTTTGCAACACATGGACTCAATCTGCATTCAGGCAAAACTCCCATCAAAATAAATGGGAAACTCTCCTACAGCTCTGATTCTGAAAATGCTTACACATGTGCCTAACTTCAGGCTTAAGTAGCCCTATTGAAGACCACAGGACCACATGCTTAAAATTAATCCCATATAAATTTGTGGGCTCAGAGCCTGAAGAGGGAGAACAAAACTAAGCCTTACATGAACAATGTCTCAGAGTTTCCAAGAGGAACTGTTTAAGAAAACTTACATTAGGATTCCAATGCCTACCTCTTCTAGTTGTCTTTGAAAATCTCTTTCTTTGCCCCAGCTATTTCCTGAATAGCTGAAGGTTCCTGTGGGCCAGGCAAAAAAGAGACCAGATCTCCTCACTGCCTTATCTAACTCCAGGAGTATATGAAGTTTTGATCCAGATTAAGTTCTATGCTTTATCAAATGGCATAAATATCTAATATGATAATGTTAGACCTGTATTCATTAGTGTTTTAGTCGATAGGGACATAAGTTTGTAATGGTAACACACTGTCACTTAGGAGGGAAAGATCATTTTGTGACAGGCAAATTATTGCTATATCTCATTAGGAATGTTATGTCCCTGTGCTAAGACATACCAATTGCAAAGTGGTAATTACATAATATCATCAAGATGTTGCTATATTTGAATGTGATATGAGCTTACCACCAAATCAGCCCATTGTTTCCTACCAGTTTGGAGTACTGGGAAGATGCTGCTCTTCAGTGACTCACGTACAAAGAAAAAAAAAGTACCTACCATGACAACCTACTTGGAGGTATATTTAGTTATTTGTTTCTAGAAGCCAGTGATTTTACAATTGAAGGGTGGAATATTTTGAAAGTTTCTCAGCCTGAAAGGAAAGGTGTCCGAGTTACCCAGTAATGCAATCTGTCTACAGCATAAATTCATAGAATTGTCTAGGATGGAAGGGACCTTTAAGATCATCCAGTCCAACCATCAACCTGACTCTGATAAATTAAACACACACACACAAAAAAAGAAAAACATCACTTAACTATGTCACTAAGCACTATGTCAACCCACCTTTAAATACCACCACTTCCCTGGGCACCCTGTTCCAATGTTCAGTAACCCTTTCAGTGAAGAAATTTTTTCTCAATATCCAGTCTAAACCTCCCCTGGCACAACTTGAGGCCATTTCCTCTTGCCCTATCACCTGTGACTTGGGAGAAGAGACCAAGCCCCACCTCTCTACACTCATTTGGGTTCCTTTTACTGCTGTAAATGTCTAATACACAGGCATTTGGAAAAAAAATCTTCTCCATTATCTTACTTTAATGGGAGTTTCTTCTATTATGGATAGTCAGAAAGTGTTTCTAGATAGATTCCAACAGTGCCATGTGACAGAAAATATCTCCCTTGTTAAAGCTTACTCACAGAACTGCGAGTTCATTTGTGGCATTAAAAAATGGGGGTTTCATCTGCCCCCTCAATGCCCTTGAAACTCCCACAGACACAGTGACACAGAGCAGCACGTCAGTCCCTGAAACCTCACAGATCACTATGTAAGGAAGAAACACATTCTCTTCTTGCCAAAGCTACTGAATCACACAGTTATGAAAGTTGCTAATTTTCTCATTACCCTTTCTCCTACACAACAAAATAACCCACTACATACTGCAGAATAAGCGTGTTTTCCTACACCCAGAACAGCCCAAGCACTTCAGTTACACTGGATCCAAAGACAGGTGAATAATTGCTTTCCTGGAGATCCTAATATAGACCTTCATTCCTGCCCAGCCAGGGGCAGTCTGGCTCCAGAAAGATCGTATCAAATTTTAATAACTGGCAACCTTTGTTTTAGAATCATAGAATCATAGAATCATTTAGGTTGGAAGAGACCCCTGGGATCATCAAGTCCAACCATCAGCCCTACTCTACAAGTTCTCCCCTACACTAGATCTCTCAACACCACATCTAATCTGCTCTTAAACACAGTCAGGGAGGGTGACTCCACCACCTCCCTGGGCAGCCCATTCCACTGACTGACCACTCTCTCCGTGAAAAATTTTTTCCTAATGTCTAGCCTAAACCTACTCTGCTGCAGCTTGCTTGATGATTTGCATGCCTTGCAGCTGCAAATACTACTAAATACATATACATAAATTTTGATTAGATAAGTTAAAGTTTTACATTTTTTATCTGCAATTTGCTTTTTAATTCACCTGCCATATTTTTAGCAATATCTAATGATCAAACAGAAATTTTAAGATTTTAAAATTACAAAGAAAATAGAGCTTCACAGCTGAATGATGGTATTCCAAGCTTTCTGGCAGTGTCCTATTTTTCCTCCCATGGACAATCTCATCTAATTACAGAGCCTTGCCTTTTTATCCACCTACACTTGTGGAAAGCTAACCACAAAATGAAATGAAGAAACACAGAATTACTTCTCTGGTCCTAGGTATTTCTCCACCACTACCAAAAGTTTCCCATGATGAAGCAGAGGATCCTTCTGCCATTATAAAATTGGAACCAGGACTAAGGAAAGAACTGAAGGAACAGGGCTTTATTTTTCTAAAGGGGAAAATATTTTTAAAGTCTGTATACAACGTTCAGTAAGGGAACCTAGAAATGGGAAGAATGCTCCCATTGGGCCTGCACGGAAATTTCAGGGCAATTATCAAAACTTTGCAATTGTTTTCTGCTGTCCTTTCTCCCTTAAAAGCAATGGTGCACATCTATACTGAACCAAAGCTCTCTTTAGATGGGCAATTTTTTAAGATCCTTTGCTTATAGACACCAGCTCTTTCTCTAGTACAGAATCAGCTGTGCTTATATTACCTTATTCAGCAAGAAAGTCTCAGAAATGCCTGGCTGATGCTAGGGAGCAGTGATAGATCCATCTGACCAAAAGTGGTCCTGAATATCACCTGGGAGTTCAGCTGCTCTTGTAAGCAATTCTCTGTCACCACACTCCACTGACTGTACCAGTCTTATGTGGGGTTTTGATGGATCCATACTGAAGAAGACAGAAACTTGGGACCTCAGACTTTAGATTAGGAATACTGATGTCCTTTCCACCTGCCAACACATCTAAAATAAAACACAAGTAATATCAATACTTGTCCTATCAAGCAGTTTAAGTGCAACTAAAATATCCTGTAAGAAGGAAGTCAGTTCTTTCACCCTGATTTACAGCACAGACTCAGGAACCCTTCCTGATTCACATTACAGTATGTGAATGAAAAATCGGTATATATGTCAAAATGTTACCTGGTAATTTTTTTTAGAATCTGAGATGACACCACAAATATTTTTAATGAAATGTAAAAACAAATGAGTGAATTAAGCCTCTAATTCATTAAGAACCTTCAAGGCAGAAGAACATATGTCACTTCTGGGGGATTCCAAAGAAATTTAAATTTTTCACCAGAATTTTAGCATCACAGGAAAATGTGACAGTAGTAATAATACATGATATTATATACTGCCAGACAAGTTGGACAAATTACATCTGCTACTGAATAGATGTGGAAACAGTCTGTATTAGAAAACTTCCTGCTGGGTCACAAACATACATCAGTAATGGTTTGTTTTTAGCACAAGAAAAATTGCCATTGTCATATTCCAAAGTGAGTGTAAATTGTTTTATTATAAACTCTCTGTTGGTCCCTGTTTAACTGAGAAATCATTCAAACTAAATTTATCTTCTCTCTGCATGGCATTGCTGGGTGTGGGTATCACCAAACTCTTCCTCAGTAACAAAAAGAGTATTCCCTCAAAAGACAGACTGCGCCCTTGATCTTAAGCAGCTTTGCCATACATTAAATCTTGTTTGCCCCCACTTACTTTGATTTGTAATCCAAGGCTTTCAATGTCACAAAGTCAAGGCTTCATTGTTATTGATTCACAAAACAATCTTCAGAAACTTCCACATGCTCGACAATTAGACATTTATATTTCACATGTACATATATTAATATATAAATTTTGAAAACAAAATCTATTATCTATTTACATGACTTCCTGTAGCATCAATAGAGAGAAAATCCTAGTCCAGATTAGCAATAATAGGTATTCCTACCATCCTCCATTCACATCACTTCTTCAATTTGATTTCCAACAAACTGAACTGCTTGAATCATGTCACTTAAGTGTACACAAAACAAATATATATAGTCTTTGTGGCTTTCCATTGCATTTTTCACTCTTCCATCACATTTGTAGCATCTCATGGAAACAGGGTAATTGACAAAAACTGAAAGAGAACCATGAACTGCCACACAGCTGCCATCACAGAGGCTCTGTTTAACATGAGAAGGTCAACCTGAAGCAAAATCATATTCACCCCATTTGGTGCCACAAACAGCTTGAATCTATCAACAAGAGCACAACTGAAGAACGTAAATTAATCTGGATCCCCCAAAATTACATATCTGCTAAAGACTTAAAGTGTTATACTTGCATTTACTTGTATTGGAAATATTATAGGTTTGATCTTCTTACGTAAACCTCTGCCCACATTCATACTTCCTACCAACTAATTTAACCCCTGGGGAATAGGAATATATTTTGTGTCTTACCACTCTTCACCGGTAACCTGGAGCAATTTGTATATTTCTTTAGGAAAAGAGTTTGAAAGATAGGATGCTACTAGAAAATGAAGTGATCCAATCTTTCCTGCATCCAGCTCCTTCACATTCTCATGGTACAAAGTGGCACCCAGTTTCAGAGTGACTTGCACAGGTGAACCAAGCCAGGGGACAGGTGCTGTGTCAGAAGAAAGCAGTAAGGCAGAATTGCTTCTCTAATTATGCTTATCAAAGGCAACCTTAAAACATATAATTAATTCCTCTTTTATAAGCTTTTCCAGAAGAGGAAAACTAAGGAAGGGCAGAGAAGGGTGACTTTTTGCTTCTGTTTTGGGTTTACTTTTTTTTTTTTTTTAAAGAATCCATGATTTACCGGGTGGAAAAAACCTTCAAATATCATTTTATAATGGGGTTTTTCCAGTTCCATTTTCACACCAGGATTTTTTTGCATATCTGGAGAAAGTAGAAGCTGTAAATGGTGAAAAATGAGTTTATTTCCAGGTGACTTTGACATCTTCTTACAAATTAAGAAGGGAGTTTGCCTATTATTTTTCCTCAGTATGCAGAAATGTAGGTGGTTATCTGGAAAGCAGGTGTTACAACATGGCTTTGGCTCAGCTAAAACTGAATAAGAGTTATTTCCTATGAGAGGAAAGAGAATCTGAGTTTGCCATCACCCTCCTCTTGCCCAAGTGCTGTTTTTCAGTTCAACAGCATGCAATGGAGAAGCCATGGGTGTTCCTGAAGCAGTCTGCCACTCTCCACTGGCAGCCAGTAGGTCCCAGCTAGTCCAGCTGTGGCTAATTTAAGAAGTCACAGGTGCAGCAATAATCTAGCAGCAGGAACTGAGTCATTGTGGATACTCTCTTGGATACTGAATTGCAGCTACAGGCTGAGATCTGTCTTGGGTATGAACTTCCATCAGATCCTGGAAGACAGTTAATCTTCAGCAAGGACCTCAGAAGTTAAAGAATGAGAGAAAATTCATCTGTACGATGAATTTTGGAGATGTGTGGTATACTGTATTACTCTGGAGTCCCCCTAGCCTAAAAATTAAGAGTATTTGTAATGAAAAGCAGTGACAAGTATTCATTCTCGTGACTTGTTCTCCCTATTGGGAAAAGCAGTATGTGAAATACTATTAGATAGTTTGCTATAGCTGCATGATATCTGTTTATTAGAACCCATTGATGTAACTAGGAAGCATAGACATTACATTTGCCAATAAAACTATTGCTACAGAAGAGCACATATCATCACAGTTATTGTCTTCACAAGGGTATGTTACAGAGATGCTTACATTGGGCCAATCAATAATTTTTTGTTAAAAAAATCAGTGTCTCATGATATTCAAGCATAACTTCAATCTTCATTTGGACAAGCATCTACAAATGGAAGAAAATATGATGCATTCGAATACAAAAGCCTCACAGAACAAAATGTTTTCTGTTAATCCAAGTTGGGAGCAATAACTATGCACTCAAAAAATGCATCCAAAATGTGGTACACTTAGAGCTAGGACCCCACTGACTCCAAAATCAGAAATCTCGTAGTGAAGTACAAGTGTATTAATTCAGAGGCAAAAATGAAGAAAGAGTTGACCTTAGGAGAAAAGCAGCATCAGAGACCTCATTAAAGGAGTGATTACTGCTGGAAGATGCAAGTTAGGAAACCAATACAGATAAAATAGGAATAAAAAAGAACCAACGCAGATTTGATTCCTGAAAACTTTTGAAAAACTGCTAGTTGAGAAGAACAAAGGAGAAGAAATCAAAACAAAGCTTGTTTTCTGACATTTCCCTTCCAAGACCAGAAGAATACAGGTAGAAAAGAGAAAAGCAGTATCTGAGGATGATGTGAACACAGTGACTGAGAGGCTAGAGAGTGAGTAACTGAAGGGACTTACAAGGCGAACAACAGTCTGAGTGCCAGGAGAAATTATTTGTATGTTAATCACTCACAATCTGTGAAAGAATTAAAATGCCTACCCAGCCCTCAATTATAATTTCTGGATTTTATATTGGCAGGAATATTATTTAAGTGGAAAAACATGAAAAAGAGGTAAAAAAAAAAAATTCTCTGTTTTGCAATATATTTCAATGCGACTGTTATTCAACTACC
This sequence comes from Jacana jacana, assembly GCA_013400555.1. Classification (NCBI taxonomy): domain Eukaryota; kingdom Metazoa; phylum Chordata; class Aves; order Charadriiformes; family Jacanidae; genus Jacana; species Jacana jacana. Next base: position 4,321 of record VZTM01024889.1, on the reverse strand, counting down.
ATGAAGTCCTGACTAGAAAAAGTCCTTTTATATCTGAATTTCTTGTTCCATTTCACAATTCAGCTAGTCAATATATTTATTCTATCAGTACATTTAAAAAAGAAAAAACAAGTTTTGGATGAAAAATATCCTTAGAGTTTAGTGTCATGCTTTCTAAAGGCCTCTTTCCTCCCATCTCCAGTGTTGTTAATCCTAGCTGTTTATTACTGCATAGCTGAATTGCACAATGAACACGGGGGGGTGTCCTGGTTTGAGATAAGACAGGAGTAATTTTCTGTTCAGCAATTGTACTTTTTTAGCTGGGCCTCTTCTAACTAAAGTCTGAAATTAACAGCATATTGTTCAGAAACTGTTCCCTCTCACAGTGATAAGACCTGACTATTTGGAGGAACGGCAGGCAGAGAGGCCCTTGCTTATACTTATTGCTACGACAACCAAGGTCAGGTAACTTTACTATTTGCCCCGTTGGAGAGTCAGAAGCAGAAAAGCATCAAGGGGTCACACGTGTAGGGAGGAGCAGACAGGACAGGTGACCCAAAATTGAGCAACTGGGGTATTCCTTCCCATCCGCATCATGCTCAGTATGAAAGCTGAGGGATCAAAGGGTCAGCTCTCTTTCTTCAATGGCCAACATCCAAGGAGAACCCTGTCTGTTTGTCTGCCTTTGATCCTGATCGGAGCATTCCTGACTCCAGATCTGGAATCCAGCTCCTGTCCATAAGTGACTCCAGTCTGGGACATTTCCCTGTGTCTGCTGGTGACATGATGTCATCCTCAGAGCTTGATACAGTTTTGTATATACTGTATACCTTTTTTTTTTCTTTTTTAAAAATTTTCTTCTTATTATTTATAATATTTCATTATTTATTGATATTTTCATTAATGTAGTTTAGCTTTTTTCTAAACTCAGAAATCTCTTTATCTCTTCCTCGCCTCTCTTTTTCTTAGAGGAGGGAGGGAAGAGCCACCTGTCATTCTGATTGGTCAATCCGGCCAAAACCACCACAAGGGCGGGGGGAAAGGGAGAGAAGGGGTTTGAAAAGGGCATCCGGTTCAAGGTTATGCTGAGATAAAGCTGTAACTTACTTTAGACTTATCTATGTCTCATCTCAGCTGTGTGATATGACCCTCTCTTCTTGCTGAGCTGCATTATCTGATCTTGATGCTGTGTATCAGCGGACAGACTTTTTGTTGAGCGTTATTATTATTGCCCCTGTGGTCTCAAAAGGTGGCTGCAATGAAGTATGGATAACTATTTACCAAACCTAAGGAAATCTGGAAATAATTTTACTAGACAGTTTCATAGTAAACTCTTTGACAACAATCAGTAGTTTTCAAAGGCAAGAGTCAGCTAAAGCTGCTCTTTGTAATAAGAACAATTATTCTCAGTAAAATCAAGGTTTCATCAATTTCCAGTTCATTCTTAACAGTGTCTTGCTATTTTTACGTTAATCCAGACTATTTTAAATAGACTCTGCTCTTTGAACTGCTTTATGAAACATTTTCAAAAGTAGCCAATTGGAGAAACAGGAGCACAACCTAAGGCAGGAAAAATCATCAGCAGAAGAAAACACTTTAGGGCCTTCACTTAACACAGCCAAATGCTGTCTTAAGTACAGAGCAGGAGGTGGCTAGAAAGCGCGGAGCTGGTTTTGAGAAGATTTCAGCTGAATTCTAGAGCTCGTAGGAGTGGTATTATGCAAGCCACCAAATTTCCAGAGGCTTCCAAGGGTTTCAGTTTTGGCCCACTTCAGAGTAAAAGCAATTATGTTAATTCTAGAATAGTTTTAACCTTCTGGATTACAGAAACAGCTAAGAGTGGGCTGCCATTAAAGGCTGATTAGAGCGTAGAGCTTCAGCTGGAACAAGTCCAGAGATGCTTATATCTGGTTTTATACTTCAGTGACCACTGAGTCTCACTAAAGAAAGGTAATAGTTGGGATTTTGACTCTGTTCTACTCTTGTGCCATAACTAAAAAGAAATCCTTGTATTCTGTCTCCCACCAATCATTCTAAAATCTCTTCTCTAACCCCATGTATTTATGAGAACAGATTCAAAGAGTTTAAATTTTGTGTCCAGAACAAAGGACACTGCATTTACCAGTAGATTCCATTTACATTGCTTCTACAGCACCCATACCTGACATGTTTTGTCAGAACTTCTGATTTATAAGACTAAAGTTATGCCAGAGGACAACCACAGGCCCAGAAACACACTAACTGTAAAATACTTCCTTTGTCTGGTTTAGGTTTTTTAATTTTTTTGATTAAGCCTTATTAAAGGATGGTTAGGCCTTCCTTACAGAAGCTAAACAATACACAAAAGCTGTAGGTTTTGCTATTCCACTACCTTTTTGATGGCAAAACCATTTTTTTCTAAAACAAGACTAAAAATTATTTATGGCCTATCCACTACTCTGTTTTACACTCAGCATCTAAATATTCAAGGTAACCCAAAGCTTAACTCCACACATTATGAAAACTACCATTTAAAATTAATTTATGTTTAAAATGACCTATAAAACATTTCTCCTAAACCTCAGTTGAGATATCAGTTGCTTAAATATATTCAACACATTTAGCACAATCCTATCACCTCACCTGTTCTTATTTAATTAAGAATTACTTTTGCCAACCACAGGAGAATCAGAAGAGCTTTCTTTTGAGTTATTCAAAGTGGTAAAATAACACATGCAGATACAGCAGCTGACAACATAAACAGGGTCAGTATTAGGACAAACTGGCCAAAAAGAGCAGCTTTTGGCGTAATTTTAATCAGTCCTTGGGTGCATGAAATGTCATGGAGTTTCATATGAAATGAAATTATCCCTTTCTCTTAGCTTATTTCTGTTCCAACTAATCCTCTAACTCTTTATTAAACATTATCTTTACCATCTGCTCTGGGTGAATGTTCGACACCTTGCAGAAGAACTCTGGGCTGATTGGTTTTTATGGGCAACATGATCTGAGTTTTATGCACATACCTAGGATTATGTCAAGGACAAAGAGGATGAATAATCCATTAACTATAATAAGCAAGAACCCCTATCAGTGCAGCTAGAACATGTGTTATGTTTCAAAAGCAAAAGATGAATTAGAGATATGTGGATCATAAAATACCCAAACCCCAGGATCCTCTCTATACTAGGAGATCATTTCCATAACATACACACTCCACTAAACAGCATTTCTGGAAGTGATGTTCCAGCCTTGATGAATCAGACTTTTTACCAATGAAATGGCATTTCACGCAAAGAAAAAGCTCCGCTGAATTGGACATTTCCTCTAACATGAAACAGATGGTAACAAACTCTCTGCCCATGCATAGGTCTTCCAACCACGTCTACATGGTCAATAATAGAATGTTACTCTCTCTTCATACTTTTTGTAAGCCTCTAAAATAAATCATTAAGGAGTTGCTAGTGTTAAAGTCACAGTCTAAAAATTTACAGTTAAAAAAGGAATTGTCAAATGTTATTATCAATTAGACCCAGTTATTTCTTCCACTCTTTGACAACCACAAACATTAAAAAAACATAATCACTATTAATCATAATATTTAGTGCAATGTGTATCATCCTACCAAGACCTCATTTGCCACAAAACACATAATCGTGTGAGTTTTGTGCCTTGCTCACATCTCATGTAATTACTCACCTCTTTCACCTTTACGCATCTGTTGCAATAATTTGTCTTCCTTTGGCTAACCTTTCAGACCAAAGCATTTACCCTCTCTTTCACTATAAAGGTTTACGATCCCATAATGAACAACAATTTTGATGGTATCTGATCACAGTGTGTATATTATGACAGAAAATACCTGGACAATATGTCTTTACTCATCTCCTTGCAGTAGGTTTACACCAGATGTCCTTGCAGCATGTTCTAAGATCTAATGACGGACTACTCTTCTAAACATTTTCAGCAATTTACAGAGAATTATCTGACAACAAGCAGTACACTCCACTGCCATATCATTCTATACATGAAGGGAAAGATCAAGGTTTTCCAGTG
>VZTM01024888.1:5661-25877 GCA_013400555.1 Jacana jacana | reverse complement strand
CGGGCACACACTTTGCGCGTCACTACGCTGAGGGGGGGCACGCGAGAGCGTCACAGCGAGAGAGGGGGGAAGGAGGAGGCAGGCCCGCAGACCACGGCGCTCAGCCTGCTGGGAAACGGAGTTCACGCGGGATGAGGGCTCTACGCATGCGCCTGGCCGCGGGGGAACCTGGGAGTTGCAGTTCCATATGGGCGCCGCCATTGCGCTCCCTCAGCCCAGCCCAGCGGCTCACGGGCGTTCTCCTGGCAGGGAGATGACGCTATTTACTCTGCCTTTTCCAGGCTGGTGCTGAGGCGTTATCGAGCACCGGCTGCCGGCCCCGATTTCCAGGCGTCTGCCCTTGATAGCAGTGGGCAGGCCACCAGCCCATCCTCTGGCCCCAGCAGAGACTCTCACCAGCTGTGTCATTTTCCTCCTTTCTCAGGGCAGCTGAGTGTTGACCTGTGCACTGTTCACCCGCTCAACGTTACTTCCAGACAGGCAGCAGGGTGCTTTAGCGAGAGGGCAGCTTGATGTAGAGCACACCTGCCTTAACTCCCTCTCCAGAGCTGTTTCTCCTCTTCTTATCTGCAAGACAGGAACATCATCCTTTTTCTTCCCAGTTAAACAGGGACTGGTTTTGGCGGTGGAAGCTGAACCCCACGGTGGTGCAGAACACCCGCCTCTGCCTCTGCTCTGAGCTGTGCCCAACATCAGAGAGCGGAGACCAGGCTGAAGCCTGTCTCTGACTCCACCGGGCCTTTAGGGCAGGCTCCTCTTCCCTCACCTTCCTCCCGGCTGCCAGAGTTCACCCCCTCCCCAGGCCCTTCCTCCTCATCCCCTCCCCAGGCCCTTCCTCCATTACCCCGCAGGAAGGGAGTGCGGTGAGAGAGAGTCTGGGTGCAGAGAAACCCTTCGGTGTCGCATGGCCCCCATCCCACGTGCAAAGCCTTTCCACGTGCAAAGCCTTCCTTTCCTCTGGGATTTTTCCCTTGGCTGTGGGCTCTGTGGTGGGAGCAACCCAGCTCTTGGGGGGGGGCGTCGTGTGCTTTTACAGTGGTAATAAGTTGTTACTCTGCACTATCCCTTGCCCCTGGCATATTAACCCATAGAGATCCATGCACTCTTAGCAAGGTTGCAGCTTCTGAGGGGGAGGAAGACCCAGAAGGGCCTCAACAGCTGGTTGAAGGATCAAAGATATCAGATCTGCCTGCAGCATCGTTATCTGGAGAAGAGCAGCATGTCCCCAAGCTGCACCTTCTTCTCCCCATGCAAGGCACCCGGCAGCCCCTAGGCCAGCCACAGAGCTGTTCGGGAGGAGCCTGCAGAGGTTAGCTCCCAGCTCCTCATCACCCGAGTTCAAAGGGCTAAGAGCAAAATCAAAGTTTCCAGATCCTGCCGCATCTATGATGCGCTGGAGATAGAGAAGGTCACTTCTCAGAGCAAGGAGGGTTCAGTCCCCAGGCTCACCTGGGCAGGTAAGGGGGCTTGGAGCCTGCTGCTTCATTGCAAGAGCCTGGTATGTTGTCAGAATAGGACAGCTTGCAGGTACCCCCCTGCAGCTCTCCCCTACACAAGCTGCCCGAAGTGCTCAGGCCTCCAGCTCCTGCATTTCCAAAAGACTCAATCTAACACCCTTGCTCCCCATGGGGCAGTTGAAAGTCCTCCTGGCTTGCTTTGCTGGGCCAAGATAGTATGAGCTCCCCTTTAATTTGGCTTCTCTTGAAAAATGATGAAACTGCAGCTTGTGCTGCAGTCCTCCAATGATTGCCCAGGTACTGGCAGAAGCTCTTCTCTTAATAAATAAGAGGAAACAGGGTCCTCCCTCTCAGGGAAAGGCTTCATAAGCCCTAGCACCATTCCCAGCTGAGATGCTTCCTCCCTCAGTGTCCACATTAACCCCCCTTCTTACACTGCAACTGTATAAACCCCTGCCCCAGGCAGTGTTTGGAGAGGTAGAGATTCTGCTGCCACGCTCACAATATTTGGCTGTGCCATGATTTAACCCCAGCTGGCAGCCAGACCCTCGCAACCACTCACACAGTTCTCCCCCTGGCCCTGGAAGGGCAGGGAGAAGAGGAGGGAAAAGGAAAGGGGGGAAAAAAATCCTCATGATTTGAGATAAAGAGAGTTTAATAGAACAATAACAGAAAAGGGGAAAAAAATAATAATAATAATAATGGTAAAAGGATATACAAGACACAGGTCACTCTCAGTACCAGGTGAATCGGTAAATCGGCACCATCCTGAGCAGTGATCATGATTACCCCCACCTCTCCAGATAACCCCACTTGCATTCCGAGCACGGCACCTGTGGTACAGAATACTCCATCGGCCATTCCATCATTCTGTCTGTGCTCCTTATCAGCTTCTAGGGGAAGCTGAAAAAAGCTCTTGAAAAATATAAACATCACCTGTCAGCAACTAAACCAATTCATTCCTCTCGTATCAAACCTGAAACACAGCAAGCAGTAGAAAAAAAAAATTATAATTCTATCTCAGTTGAAATCAGGACAGACTTTGTAGTCTTGATTAACTAGAGGATAATGACTGCAGTGATGAGAATCCTGCAGCAGAAATCCCCCTGAGCACTGGATGTAGTGAGTGAGACCCCACTCTCACACCAATACTTTGCTTTAAAAGTGCTTTAAAACCAAACCAAACCGTCGCTGTGGATTGCTGAGCAATAAAAACAAGAGGCCAGCAGTAAGCGTGCACCTCCTGTCCTGTGGGACCTTGTGGCTGGGAGGTTGCAGAGAGAGAGAAGCCTGCAGTGAGCAAGGAGGGGAAGGTTTACCTCTGGGTGTTCACCTCTGGGCTCCCCAGCTGGAAAGACAACATACTTGCATGCGATGGTCAACTGATAGTAATGATGGCTTCATGCTGCATTGAGATTTGATCAAAATAACCACTTCTCCCCATTGTTGTCATATGCCAGATGATAACCTGGCAATACTGTGGTAAGATCAGCAATTTATGAACAGAAGATAAAACCACTTCACCAGCCTCTAATACAGCTTCTAGACTTAGGGATAATTAATTGTGGAATTGTAGGAGGACTGGCACTGGTTAGAGAACCCAGGGAGACACAATTTGTGTTCCCAGAGGGTGCCTCAGTACAGCTAAGAGTGGAAGTATGTTGCTGGGATGCCTCACCCACTCACAGCTGCTGGCAAAGGTAGGTGTCCCAGACCCAGCCTCCAGGCAGCAGCTTCACCTTCCTGCCTGAGCACACCTTTGCTCTGGGAATAAGAAAAAAGGTTTATGATCAGGAAGCCCTCAACATTCAGAGAGGCTCCTCCCCAGCTTTAGGAGGAGAGGAAGAACCCATTAGGCTTTCAGGAGAGTGAATTGCTTACCTTGACCTCCAACACAGATCTACACTGACAAAGTTTATTGACTTCCTATGCTTCTCCTTTTATGAATTGCCCTATCTGCTTGTGAGAGTCAGTTTGCTCATCACCATGTTTCTACTTGCAATTGAGTTTCTGTTGTAGGGCACCTGAGACAGTAACTACTGATTTAGCAGGTACCAGCCTCTGCAGTGTAATTTTGCTGCATGACTTATAGCAAGTGAACAGTGAGTCCAATACGAGAGTCCAGACCCTTCTTAGCACTAATGTTTATGCAGCCCTGCTGCTCCCACTGTACCCAGTAACATCTAGGGAAAGGTACAATGCTAGGAACTGAACTTTTGGGAGGGTCTGAACCTGCCCTGTTAAGATGCTTGTAAACTGAAGGGTGTTTCCTTACAACTCCCATGCCCCAGGGGACTGCAGAAACCAGGCGGGAGGTCAGACGTCTGGGGGGCTGCACCCAGGAAGAGAGGACATTTTCCAGGAGTGTAGTGGAGGTCAATCTGCCTGCACACCAGCTGGGCTGTGATGCACTCATCTGCGGAGTGCTTTCCCCTCTTCTACCCAACCTGTCACCTCCAGATCCCATGGGGAGCTAGTGGCAGACACAAAACTCTCCAAGGAACAGCTAAGCTTCAGCCTTGATCTGCCCAGATAGTTCACAAGTTGTATTATGATATGCAATGCAGTACCGTGTCAGCTCCTCTGTGCAATACTGTCTAGACAATGGTACCTGCTTGCCACATATATAATGCCAAATTTTCACAGGCTGTGCAAAAATCTTGCTCGATGGATTAGATTATGGCCACAGGTGACCTGCAAGCTGCACACTAGCAAGTGGTCTCCTCCCGTTTCTTGCCTAGCGCTGTGAGGAGGCAGATACTGCAGTTGACAGATGGGAGAAAGGAGAGAGAAAGTGGGAGTAAGCAGGATAAAACAGTGCAGTGGGATCGTCCCTACCTGGAAATACTGAGGACAGTGAAGAGTCTGTAGGCATTGCCACAGGTTACCTGCAATCCTGGTGACAGTAGGCAAATGGGGCTAAAACATCGTCCTGGGTGCCCGTGGTAAACGATGTGTGATGAGGGAATAGTCCAATCACTAGGTGGCACACCAAGATCATCACACCAGACCAAGCATCCCCTTGGGAGGAGAGGAAAGAGCACAAAATAGCCCAAAGTGCAAGTTAGTAAGCAAGTCAGTCATCTGGGACTGATGTGCTTAGAAAGAGCCGTTTGTGTACACAAACATCCAGCAATAGCAAACACCCAACAACTGGGTGGAGACATAAAAATGTAAACGTGCAGACAGAATTTATTCATTCAGTCAAATTCTGCCTGTTCTCCTTTGCTGTTTTTGGAGTGTGAAGAGGCAACGTGCAGAGGGCAGCAGAAGTGGATGTTGACCCAGGGAATGCAGTTACCACCTCTTCTGAGAGCTAAGCCTGCTCCAGTGTGTGGAGGGAGCATTTGGGTTTCCAGCAGAAAAGGCCAAGCGAAGCACAAAGCTAAGCTTCTTGCAGCAGATAAAACTCGGCTTCCCAGATGGAGACACCGTGAGGGACAGTGGCAGAAGGCTGACATTACCTGCTGCAAATGGAGTTCAAGGGTGGTTATTCTCAGGGAGAGAAAAGAGTGATAGAAGAAGAGTGATAGCACGGTTTCTGGGACAGGTTTTTCTCTGACTGGAGCTAACACAGCAACACAAACCAAGACCAGCTAAGGTATATGTAAGGGGGGCCTGAGGAGAGACCTCAATTGTGGCAGAGGCCCAGCTACAATTGTGCATTGTTTTGCCACTGCAGATCAGCAGGAGCAGTTGACTCTTGAAAGCAGCAAAGACTGTGTCATGGCCAACTTCACTAACACTTCTGGCCACTCATGGGGTCTGCAGAACTTGCCATCAGGCAGAGAGTGCATCTCAGTCTCTCCAATGAATTCAGCAGTGCAGAAACAGGCTCACCAGCCAGCTCCCCCAAGCAATGGCTTGGCTGATAATTTAGCCTAGAATGGAGAGAGAAGCCAGATCTGTATCTAAGAACATAGAAATGCAGAAGAATGTAGTTCATCAGCTCAGATACTAATGAGAACATGAGCAGGCAAACAGCTTTCTTCCAAACAGGCTGGTGCCAAAACCCTCCACTCAGAACTCTGTCTGATGCCAAGTGCACATGCTCTGCCTCGCTGAGCATCTGAATGACAGCACATCTGTCTTCCCAAGCTAAAAGTCAACAGGAAAGTTAAATATTATGAACTGATCACAGTTGTGTGATGTCAAGGTTCATGCACTGGCATAAACCCCTTGCTTTCCAGTAGCACAACACCCGAATCCTGACAGCACTGCAGCGGTGCTGCACGGTAGCTCGTACTGGGTAGAGTCTTGCTCAGAGCATCATGCTCAGTTTCTCACAGTTTCTCACATCGAGCAGCTTCATGCAAATATTTGTACCTCTCCTCTCTCCTACACTGCAGTAAAGTGGGGTTATTAATTTGTCCTGTGATGTACAGGCTGTGTATTACCAAAGGGGATACAGCCACGGTCCAGCAAGTGGGAAAGAGCCTTTGGGAAGGTAGAAATGCAAAGATAAGTGATGTACATAGAATAAAAAAGGGAGAACATGAAAAAAAGAAGGCCAATGGCATCCTGGCCTGCATCAGGAACAGTGTAGGCAGCAGGAGCAGGGAGGCGATCATCCCCCCCGTCCTCAGCTCTGGTGAGGCTGCACCTCAAGGACTGGGTTCAGTTTTAGGCCCCTCACTACAAGAAAGACATCGAGGCCCTGGAACGTGTCCAGAGAAGAGCAACAAAACTGGTGAGGGGTCTGGAGCACAAGTCCTATGAGGAGCGGCTGAGGGCGCTGGGATTCTTTAGTTTGGAGAAGAGGAGGCTCAGGGGAGACCTCATTGCTCTCTGCAGCTGAGGGGAGGGTGTGAAGAGGAGGGGGTCAGCCTCTTCTCCCGGAGAACTACTGATAGGACTCGAGGGAATGGCCACAAGTTGCACCAGGGGAGATTTAGATTAGAAGTCAGGAAAACGTTTTTTGTTTCCCCAAGAGTGGTCTCAGGCACTGGGATGGGCTGCCCAGGGTGGTGGAGTCACCGTCCCTGGTGGTGTTCAAGGAGCGTCTGGACGAGGTGCTACAAGACATGATTTAGTAGCTCAGTGGGTAGTATTGGTGACAGGAAAATGGTTGGGCTAGATGATCCTGTAGGTCCTTTCCAACCTCATGTTTCTGTGATTCTATATGAAGTACAAAGAACCAGGCATTACAGTAATGACATGGTTTTCTGACTAAACACATTTTTCTAACTGGGAATGAGTTAAAAGTTCATTTCAGGCACTAAACAAAATCCCTCACTAGTTTTCATGGTTTAACACGGGTTTTCCATTTTTATCTGGTTTGTTACTATAGGAAACAGCCACTCAATCAGCAAAGAAAACTCTTCCTACGGGAGGAAGATTATATACAGCGTGCTCTGAAATACCTGCAAGACACACACTGGGAATATAAACAAACTCCTCCTAAAGTTTTACAGCAACAATGATCTTAGGGATTACTAGTAACAACAGCGGCTTTAAAAAACAAAGACTAAACATAATCAGGAAAAAAAAGTATGTTTTTAGCACAGTCACCCTTTTTAAGAGGAGGGAGGAGTTTGTTTTGTTATTATCTTTTTTTTAAGAGGGATTATCAGGCCTTAAATTCAGGTTATATATCTGTTCTCTTCATGACTTCACTCTGCAGGAGGTTAATTGGTTCACGTGTCTGTATGTGACAGTTTTGATGCACGGGGAAGCAATAAGCAAATTGGGGAAGGTGGGTTATAACGATTGCGAGCACCATAGATGTGGGTAAACATTTAACTTCAGACTCACAAGCTCTTTTATCCCTAAGGGATTCTATGAAGGTTCTTAGTAACAGCTATGGGATATCTGTCATATGTAGCTTCTGCAGTGTTTGGTAATCCTAATCTCCAGTTTGACAGTGGTGGTGGTTACAGGAGACACTCGTGCATAGAACTGCTACAACTGCCAAGACGCTTGGACCTGCACTACCACAGAGTCTGAACACAGATCCCTCTCACTTAAACTCAGTCATGCCTAAGAAGAAGTCCTGGAGCTGCCCTAGCAGTATAGAATATTCAGCAGCTTTTGATGTGGGAAAAGTCACCAGCTGAAGGGAGGTAATGTCCCTGCGAAGAGGGACAAGCTGCAGGAACTTGTGCTGGGATTTGCCCAAGACACTTGCCCTAAATTTCCCTCTGCAAAGAAACAGATCATGTTTTTTCACCCGAAAGGAATTACTCCTCTAGAAAGACCTTTCATTGTGCTGCTTGGACCCTGAGCAGCCCCAGAAATTCTCCAGGACAGGGATGTTTCAGGGCAGCTCACTGAAACACTGAGTACCACCAACCCCACCTACCTTGGAAATGCAGGTGGGCCTTGGTGTGTGGTGTTGATGGCTCAGACCCACGTCCCTGCTATCACGGGTAACTTCCTAAAGTGTGGGTTCTACTGCTGAACTCAAAATGCCAGGTCAAGGCAGCAGCACTGGTTTAAGGGCTCTTTCCTTCCCTCTTCCACCTCGTGCACGCAAGTGTGTCTCTTCTTTCTTGGAGGTGCTTCATAGCCCTAGTCAGGGGGAAGGAATACAGCAAGAATGAAGTTTCATAAGTTTCCTTGCATGAGCAAAATAGAAGCACTTGGAGACAAGGCAGGAGGGAAAGGGGAAAGCCACAAATTTTTAGTAATCCAGTCTGGTGGCAACCCACAAAGGAGAAAGATCTCACTGCCTTCCAGGGCACGGTGCACTGTGTTAACAACTGCAGAACGGTACTCCCGGGCTTTCCTCTCCAGGGAGCTTTGTTGGTGAACATTTAGTTGCATTTACAGGAGTGCAGGGCATTTTATATAGCAGCCTACTCCTTTTGGAATGCAGATCCTTATTCTAAAACCAGCATTGGTAAACGATAACCAGAAACATATCTAGTCGTGCTGTCTGCTTTGGAGCTGGGGTTAGGAGCAGTTTGGATGTCCAGAAACAACCACAAATGGCACTACATGGGCGACATGAAGGTCTGAAGCTCTTCACTCAAGCTGAAAGCCCAGCATAGTCTCTGTAGCAGGCCCCCACCTTGCTCTGTCATGGAAGAGGTTTGTGAGAAAGACTTATTTTTACCACTTCTGGACACAAGGGAACAACAGACTATAAAAATACTGGGGTTAGTGCTGTTTATATGTAAATGTATATGGTTCAGAGACTGTTAGTAGACTTGACTTGCAACATACTGCAAGTCACATTTGCCTGGCAAAACTCAGACAAGGGAAACCATGCTGCTGCCTAAAAAGCAGTACAGTATTCCAGGGCTAATTGCCACCTCTTACAAATACAAATAATTTTGAAACAGGGGCATTCTGGAGGGGTGATTCTGTCATTCCTCACCATGAGGAAGTAATTATTTTTAATTTTTGTTTTGAGAGAGTGATTTTTTTTCTCCTGATTCTTTCTTCTTCAACACAGTGGTTTTCCCTTGGTTGTTTCTGGCTTTGGTCTCCTTCAGAGAAAAAGATCCTTCTGAGCTGTTGGACCTACCAAATCACCAGTATGACTGGATAGGACTGACAAGAATTTTCCCTGTGTTACCTTATTTGACAGTCTATGTTTTGTGTTTAATGTTTGTGTGCTTATCATAGCGCAACATTACGTTTAGTGTAGCATCCGGGCAGTAATCTTCTGTGTAGTCTGAGAAGAAAACAATACTTTAGTCCAAAGAGAAGTTAAAAAGATGGGAGGAAGCAATGAGAGATGTTTATGGCTTTTGCAGGCTGTTTAGACACCAGGAACTCTCAGGAGATTTTAGCAATAGCTGCAAAGTTTCGCACCAGGAAGGAAGAGGGAGGCGTATTTAGCCACTTTTCGAGGCTCAGATTCTATTTCTCATCAAGCAGAGTTCTCCACTGTGGCTATGAGTAGTACCAAGGTTTATTTTGCTTTGTCTTTGGATTGTGGGAGTAAAATGCTGGTCTCTTGAAGTATGTGGGATGTTAGTGACTAAGATAATAAAGGCAAAATTTCACCATAGGCATTTTGGATCATCTCTATCCCAGCCTCTTCCAGCGTGCTGGCTGGGTTCCTTCCTGGCCAGTTTTGTAGCATGGCCTGATGCACCTGTCTGCTACTGGCCTGATGAGCTCCTCAGGACACACAACCTTCACCCAGTAGCTACTGTTAACCAGTGTTATGTTCTTCTGGGCTTCAGAAAGCTGCCTGTGAGCAATGGGAGAATCTCCTGGAAGATGAATCCCCGAGGCAGAGCTGCAGGAACAACATTGCCTGCTGCAGAAAGCTTTACAAACCAGCTGTGGCTACCCACCATCCAGGAGATTAATATTTAGCATCTGCTTTAGAGCAGCAACTCCAGACCTAACTACGTAACCCCCCTTTCACAAAGGCAACAGCTGAAAAGGGAGCGCTGAGATCTCAGTGCTCCAACTCTTCTGAACTAGTTCCCTCCTTGCCTGGAGTCGATTAGCACCTCTCACCAAAAGCAAGCAAAATGGGAGAGGAGGATGAAGAGGGACAAACTAGCTTTATTGCAGCCAGGTAAATCCATAAAACTATTTGGCTCACTGGACTGGCTACAGAAAATCCCTGTGTTTTGAGAGGAATATTGTTGCTCCTATTCCCAATGCTGCTTTTCTCTGTAGGCAGAACCTGGCAGAACGTTTACCGAGACCTTGGTTACACATGGATTTTGTAGTTGGTAGAGTTATACTCCTTACCCTGTGCACGTAGGAGAATGTGTCACCCTGCAGACACTCTCATACTCCACAGCTTATATCTCCCTTCCTCAAGGAGCAGCACCCGATAGTGGGAATTTGCTCAGTCAGGACTAATCCCCAGGAGGGACTGGCAGCAGCTGGCTGAGAGGGGTTTACTGGAGGCAGGGCTGTGGCTCCCCTTCATCCCTGAGCCCCATTTTCTGGAAGGACTTTGGCTTCACCTTGTGCTTCTGCTCCAGCTACAGCACCCAGATCTGCAAGTTCTGCTTAGCGCCCCTCATCCCATCTCCAATCACTTGGTGGGAGGGAACTGCTGGGAGCACTCGTGTCCCAAACCTCTCTTGAGAATTCAGTTGTCTCCTTCCCATGCAGGCACCAGCTGGGAGCACTCCAATCCTGCTCAGCTCTGCATCCAGACTGTACAGAAGCAACTTTAAACCCAGGGTGTGGAGTAGCTGCATATGAATGACTAAGAAAAACAAGTCTGTGTGCTGTGGAATATACCTCCAGCCTGAAACAACCACAGAACTTGGCAATTCTCCTGCAAAGCCCTGAGAGGTACACAGATCTCCTGATAACATCAAAGCACCCCGAGAGCCAGAGCCCCTGCCTCCAGCTCATCTCCCAGCAGAGGTGAGTATGGCACCCATGTCCAGAAACACCTCCTCTGCCTGGTGGTCTGTATCTGTGGAGGAACCTTCTCTGATCACTGCTTTTCACTCCTGGGGGGCAAGTGGCTGTGCAAAGGAGTGACCAGGGCTGCCACCTCTTGCTGCAGCCCTCTGCCCCACGTCCTGTCCATTTGTGACTCCATGTCAAAGCACACCAGGGCTGCTGTGCCCATGGAAGCCGGTGGATAGTACATGCAAACTTCTCTGGGTAAACTTTACTCCTAGTACTTGGTTGATTTCTAACCCTCCACAGCTACAGTTCCAGTCACTCTCTGGCTTCTTCTGTGTCTTCTTTTGTGGTTTTTCTTTAATTTTCCCCCTAATAATTCACATAACTGGTTGCTATGCAGTGTTTCCAGGCTCAGCCATCTGTAACAATCCCCCACCACGAGTGTGTGCAGCTTGGCTGCAGCACGGACGCTTTGCTGATTAATTTTGCCTTTTTTGCCTAGTTATTTTGGAAGCTTGGAAATAAACTGAAAATAAAACTGTTACTAATACCTTCCCGGTCCTAGTGCCAATTAACTTCAGCAAATTAATCTTTTTCAACATCATCCTTTGTGTGGTCTAGACAAGAGCGCAGAGGGTAATGGGAACTGCATGGCTCCTTTTACTCTGTGCTTTTGCTCTCACTAGTGCTACGTAGATGAAGAAGGTGGGTAGAAGGCAGCAAGGAAGTAGCACATTTAGATGTCTGTGTTGGTCCTGTGCTGGGTTATCTCATGGGGTGATGAGGGGAACCCCAAAGGCTCTTCCTCTGCCAGAAACTGGAGAAAGGGCAGGATCTGAGTCTTCTCCCCCCTCCCCCCCCCCTTGCTGAACACACTTCCTGGTCCTTGGACTACTAAAAGGCAACCGTTTGCTGTTTTGTAACTCCTTGGTTATGAAAGGGAATGCTCTACAGTTCCCAAAGCTTTTTCAACAGGTGTGCTGCCACCTTAACTGCTTTTCTGATCTATAAACAATTATTCCAAAAAAATAATTGCCTAGCCTCTCAATTACATTGACCTTCCACCTTCCTGCCCGTGGCCTGGCTGGGCAGGTCGTGCTGTATTTGACCAGGGAAGGTTGTTCACCTGCCCAAGCTCCAGCCATGCAGGGGAAGCAATAAGACATTAATGTTCCTTCCCATTTTATGCATAAAAGCAGCCCCAAGATTATCCTCTTCCGATATATACAATTCCATAATTTACCTACTTAAATGCATCCACCATCCAAGCTATGTTATTAAAGTCATGTCCCAGTGATTGAGAGCCTTGCAGGAACGAAAATGTGCTTTGGGAACAGAGATGTTTCCTTAAGCTTCTGAACCTCAGAAACAGTTGTACAACCAAAGCAGTCAATGAAAGGGAGAAATGTTCTTTAATGTAGTTTAAATGGTTGTTGTTTAGGGGCTGTTTTCCAAGTGAGTGAAATCACCTATTGTCAGGGGAAAAGCAGACTACAATGATGTAAGATTATTCCAAAATTCATATTCCACCTACTGCAGTGTTACAGAGACTGAAAAAGCACTGAATTACACCAGTATATTTGCACTAAATGAGGAATCAAGAATAACTACTGTGAAGATTCCTACCATTAGAATAATTATGTTCAGCTTCAGATCCACCAAGTTTTAGAACAATGTTTTGGCATTATAAGAAACATGACTAATATCTGCTGGCAATAAAACAGTGGAGGACTTCAGAATAGCAACAAAGAAAATGCAGGTACAGATCAGGAGATGCTGTGGCTTATGTTTATTTGTATGGTATTTTGAACACTCAAATGTGAATTGCAGTGCACAGGATGATGGGGAAAGCCCTCCAGTACAGCAGGTTCTGTCTGGTGGATAGTGGGCAATAGCTGGAGGGCTCCAGGTGAGATGCAACCATGGATACCAGTGGAGTGTCAGGAAAGGAGAAGCTCCTGGTGACACCAACACTTGTTTGCTTGAGCAAGCAGTCATGTGTACGACCAGGGAGTCTCACAAGGTGCATTGCCTCAGGATTGCTATACCAAAAAGGAAGCACTACTGCTAATAAATGCGAAGTGAAATCTACACTAATCCTTACATATGGGTTGCTTAAATCAAAGCATTTGCAGTGATTACAGGTGTTCCAAGGAACAAAAGATTAGCTCCCACATGAAGACCAAGAAGAGTGAGAAGCATACTGAAAAGCAAAGACAAAAGCTAGCAATCATGTTTTGTGGATGCAGATTAATAGTAAGCCCTGGATGAGTCTATAGAATGCAGAAGCAGACATAGGTCTTATCAGCATTAGTATGAAAAGCACACTAGTCTCTCCCCAAACCTTGATAATCTACCCATAAATTCTCTGCCTGTTGTATATCTGCTCAAAGTCAAGAAGTTTAGTATTATTAGTCATTTAAACACACACATCCTCTCCCCCTCACCCAACAAACTCCTTTATTTGCCACCCTCATTTGTGAGGATAAAATTCCAGATAAGCTATTAGAATGCATTTGCAAACTGAGAAAATTCAGAAAAAAAAAACTTAGTTTCTACTTGGTCTACAGCCATCCCACCTATCAGCATCATCATTCGTATACAGCCCATAATCATGTAAAGCCCCAGGTTCTTCATCAGGAGACAGTCTGAGAGCAGAGGACAGCAAATTTAACTGCAGGAAGAACAGGGACTGAGAAGTAGTCCCTCACTTCTGTATCAATAGCAATAGCTGCTGTTCTAAAGGGGACAGTAAACTAGGAGCCATAGGGATCCCAGGACAAGCAGGGTAGAAGTCTCACCAGTCAGTGCTCATACCACAATAGCCAAGTCAGGCAGGCTGAGGAACAGCAGTCACCATCAACCAAGAACCCAGATCATCAGGTAAGCTCGTAGCAACAAGGCAGAACCAAAATAACACTAAGAAACAAGTCTATAGACCACATTCAATAAAACCAACTAGAGTAAAGTCTAGCCCAAGACTAAGTACCCTGGGCTGTGTTTAAATAGAGCCCCTGTGCCCGTGGGCAGGGGGAGGTGATTGGAAGCCCCAGCTGTGGCTGGTCAGGGCCATTAAGGTCCACAAGAGCCCTGACATCTGCAGCCCAATACAGGAATAGTGCTATCACACTAGGGAAAGGCCCTGTATGGCATGTTGTCAAAGTTAATTCCCCAGGAGATACCTTACTGTAGCATTAGAAAGGAGGTCGTGGCAGAGGAGTGGAGGTGAAAGCCTATTCACATTGGTCATGGATAGTGTCATCTTCTCTGCCCCACAGCCAACGACAGAAAAGTCAAGCTGACTACAGGCAAAAGCAAAGAAAATACCATCCTCACCCAGGTCCTGTCTTGGCAGAAGGCGGTTACCTCTCTTTGGAGAGACAAATTTGGTTGTGCCTCCAACAAGGGCAAGCCAAGCGCTGTCTGATGGAAAGACGTAACCCTTGTCCTTGTAGCTTCCAAAGCACAGCTGGCAGCAGGGCAGTACTGACCAGCCTCTGGGTTTATTTCCTGCTAAGGAAGGGGAGGAAATAGTTTTTTAGCCTTTGCCCTCGCTCTTGTCCTACGTGAGTGAAACGTCCTGGGATGCAGAAAGCCCATACTGGCCAGGAAAGGGTCAGGACATTTTGGGGGTGGATGTTGGTGTGCTCACCTTGCTGCACCTGCTGCTACTAACTGGCTTGGAAGAAGGGCCTAAAAGGAGCAAGCGGAACTTAGAAGAGGTTGTGCCTGGTTTCTGAGGCTGAGCTTAGCAGGAAGCAATCTGGTAATGTTTTATTGTAAGATTGTATTTTGTTTGGTGACTTCTCAGTTGCACTATGATACGTGGTTCTGGCTAAGCAGAGCAAGAAAAAAGCCACCTATGTATATTTGTTAATGGGTCTTTGCAGGTAATTCAATGATGCACCCACGTATGCTGGAGCTGCGGGTTTAACTTTATCCCCCTCCAGGGGAGACCCGAGCACTGCAGGTGGGTTGCACTGCTGGCTGTGCAGTCCTTGTCCCTGTAGTGGGTGGCTAAGCAGGATGTCCTGCTTTAGCCAGGTATCCTGCTGTGGGGATTGCCAGGAGCAGCTGTGTGACCTTTACTAATAAGGTGTTGCCTTGTATTAATTCTTAAATTCCTTGCTTTTTGTTTCTTTAAATATACCACTTCCCCCCCTCTGACCAAAGAACCCTGCCTTGCCCTCCCTGCCTCCTGGTACTCTGTGTATCATCACATCTTTGCTACTCCCTTCCCTGAGCTGAAACTGTAAACCCTTCCATCTTCCTCTAGAGGAGGTGGTGCGTTCTGTTACCTTCCTGCTGCCTTCTCCGGGTGGCTGCACCCAATTCTATCACCCAGCATTTGAGAATGGGGCGTTGAAGGCTGAGGTATGCTTTGAGTGAGCCGTGCTGAGTTATGCAACGGCATTACAGCTTTTTGATACTGTAACCCTTCCCGTAGGGTTAAGGAAGCAAAAGAAATGCCTGCTCTCCAAGCAGGGAGACCTTGCTCTGTAACAGCACTGAATCTCCTATGGCTTAGGCTACTGCAGAACCTAACATGTGGAGGAAGAGTGCAGGTTGTTTAAGATACTGAGGACTGCTTTTAACTTTGTCCGTAACAAAACTCCCTTATTTCTAGTCTCTGGTGCCTGATCCTTAGCCCCTCCTAGTGGGGAGAGGCGAAGGATGCAGACTGAGTGTCGTGAAATCCAAGCTGGATATCATGATGCTTGTTAAATGTCCATAAAACTGGACCACCATAAGCTCAACAGGCTCCTCTGAGATGAGGCTCCCTGGTAGCTCCTTAACCAAGTCCTTCAGTACAAAGCTTAATGTTATGTTAAGTGTCATGTTAAAAATAGGGTAGACTTCTGAGTTTTCACTTTTCTTCCCTCTGTGTTACTGAGTTCTCCTCTTGGATGGAAACAGCTTGGCAGCACCTGCAGGTTTCCCATCCTGCAGTTTGGATGTGCCTGCTGTGAGTGATGGACTGTGGTCCTTTCTTCCAGAGTGGGACAGTGTGGCAGCAAGCCAAGGGAACAGCAAACAGCATCCAGAGGAAGCGCCTGAAGAGATGGGGAAAATCAGAGGCACGTGGAAAAGGAGGCAACACAGATGTGGTTAAGTAGGTGAAACAGTGGTGTGATGCAGAGCACTTGTGTAGAACTGCTGGCCAGGAAACACAAGTCCTGTCACCATGGTGCACCGATGACTATGCCGCCTCCGTGTCAAGCGAAGTAACGCAGGTTATACCCAACACTTAAGAGAGAAGGATCTAGGAATGGGTATGGCCACCAGCAGTAGGATTTATGCTGTAGCCATTGTGATGCTGTCATGAGAGTACTTAAGAACTAATCGCTGCGATTTACGGTCCCATCAAACCCAACACGTGTGTGTGCTAGCGATGTGTTAGTGGTTTATTAATTGCTTTGAATGGGGTGTCATACGCTGACTGCCACCTACTTGGGTGGTAGAGCAGAATTCAGACCTGCTACTTTGAATGTGTCTGTGGGCTGCACCTGGATAGTATCCACTCTTTCCAAGCACCCCATCACAGGCTTTCGGTTTCCTGAACTCAAGGACAAGAGCTTAAGGATGGGGAGGACCCAGAGGTATTTTAGTGTCTGGCACTAAAGGCAAAGCTGAGTTACCCTTCTAATGGGATAAGTATTTTTCTCCTGCTCTAGACAAAGCCTTGTCCCTTATGACCAGGTGAGTAGATTTAGGAAATGCTTCTATAACTTTCAAGGAAAGTTTGTTTTGATTTTTTTTTGTAAGGGTGTTTCAACTCCTTACATGTTCTATGGATTCCATATTCTATAAGACTTATTCAGAGGTGTGGACACTTCCCCAGAAAATCCTGCCTTTCGCCTCTCTTAAAGACCCCGTTGGGGGAAGAGGGCCCAGAGCCATTGTGATGGAGCAGTAATGGCCTCCTAGTCGGGGTGCTAAACATCAGTGCAGCAGAGTTACTTGATGGACACTTCTCTGACCACAAAACTGAGGTCTGAGGGCTCTGTATACTGAGATCTAACTTGAAGCTCTGATCAGAAAAGCTGTGGAAGGCAACACTTTGAAAGTGCCTTTTCCAAGTTGCATAAAACTTTATAAATTGTGCTCTGCTGGACAAGAATGACATAGCCGAGTGCAGAAGTGCTCATGGTTATGAGAGAATCAATTAGGGCATGTTGATGAATAATGCATGTGCAGCTTAGGAGGGATGGATGACATCGGTTTTATTTTTGTACTGTTAATTGAAAGTGATTCTAGGACAGAAAAAAAAGAAGAAAGGGAAGATGGGGAGCTTTGGGGGAGATTCTGGTCAGAGTGTCAGAAGCTGGAGGCTCACCAGCAACGCTTCCTGTCCATTAAGCTGTAAAAACCTCAGGAAGAATTGTACTAATGTCCTCTACAGCTCCTAATCCATGTAACAGATACTGCCCAGGCACCCAATTCAGACTGTAAATGATATGAGCATTTAAAGAGATAGAAGTTGAAGCTGTTGCTCTGAAACCTGATGGCCTTTCCTGTATTAAGATAGTGGCTGCCTTGCTCTTTTGGGGTCTAGTTGTAGGACATCAGTCAGCTCTATTTATCCCTAGAGATGAGGTTTGGCTCTTCCTTGGATGTGCAGGGATCTCTAAAGGAGACCTGGCGCTGGAGGAAGTCTGGCACCCTGGTGGGAAGCGATCTGTTGCTGCTCACATATGCCAAAGTTCCCTATATACTAATATGTGGCTGTGTCATGAGAAGACCAGGTCCAAATCAATCGTTCTAGAGATTTTTATGGGATTTTATGCAAAAGGCAGGGAGTCTGTGTCAGCCCTGTCAGCAGCATAACTGCTGCAGGCTAGAGCAGGAGCCTGGCAAAGAAGGAGTGCTCCATACCTCTTTGTTTTGGTGTTTCCCTGCACCCAGCTAAGGGAATTTAGATCTTAAAGCTGCCCAGCTCAGGGCAAAACCTGGTGCAGGTGCCCTGTAGTGTTTACACAAGGGAAAGGCAGAAGGCACACGGCTGTGGTGAGCAAGCAGCCTGAGGACCCATGTCAATCTCTTGTCTGCATAGCACTTTTAGTGGTGGTGTGGAAGGCTGTGAGGGGACTTAGAGGGTTGTGTGGGTGGCTCCTCTACTAAAATTGGATGGGAGCTATTGATTCCACCTGAAAGATTTAATTTCTTATGTTGGGAGGGGTCATTCCTTCAACCTAATCTTTCACAACAGTGATGGTAAAAGACAGCTGGTACCTGTTTAAAGAGTCAGAGCTATCATGTGGTGGGACCCACATGTGTTTCCTTGAGGAATAACACATGAGCCTTCTACCCCAATTCTACCTGGAGAGTGTCACTCCAGCCTCGGTGTTGCAAACCAGCCATAATAACTCACACGTGCTATTTGGACAGAACATTGGTGGTGCTGTCAGTTTCTCATGTCAGAATCTGCTTCATTGTGGCGAATGTATCGTAGAATCATTCAGGCTGGAAGAGGCCCTTGGGATCGAGTCCAACCATCAGCCCCACTCTACAAAGTTCTCCCCCACACCAGATCCCTCAACACCACATCTAATCGACTCTGAAACACAGTCAGGGATGGCGACTCCACCACCTCTCTGGATAGCCCATTCTTGGGTCTGACCACTCTTTTTGTGAAAAATTCTTTCCTAATGTTCAGCCTAAACCTACATGTTGGGTGTCCTGAGGCTGGACTGTGGAGAAAGCTGGACTGTGGAGAAAGCTGGACTGTGGATGCTGACCTGTGGAGAAAGCATGAACGACATGGAGCTGTGTGAAGGGGGTGAACACTGCGGTGGGACAGGGCAGGTAGTTCCCCTGTGCAGACTCCAGCCCAAAGTGTCCACTGGGCAACACGGATGTCTGATCACGAAGAATCGTTGACTTTGAAAGACAGTGGACATACATCTATAATTGCCAAGAATAATTTTCTAGGTCTGTTTTGGCTGCCTTAGTTAACTTCACAGAAATCAGAAGGTGCTAGCTGCTGGAGTGCTTACAGGAGTGGCCCCTGAAGCAGCCATCCTCAGCTGGACTGTTCTTGTCAATGCTATTGTGGAGCAAATGCCTGAAGCATGATTTTTTTTGGTGTTGTAATGTGAAATAAAAGCCAGTAAGGACTCCTTTCTGCTCTGCTGGAGGCTTTTCTGCCTGCTTTAACTTGCAGTTGTTCCACTCTGCCTCCAAAGCCTCTGCTGTCATCCCTCTCTCTGGATGTGTGACAGAATTTGGGCAGGAAAGAAAACCTTGAATTTCATGTCATCCTATGAAAGGTGTGGATTTGTCTACATGGGGAGAAGGGTGAAGGTTTTCTGTGATACCTCGTGCCTTTGCGAAGTCCACAGCAGCACACTGTTTGTGAGATGGCTCTGTGGTGGTATGGTCCTTTTACTCTGGATCAGCTCTGGTTTCCCTGAAATCCAGGAGACCCCTGAAGAATTGGGGGTTAAGTTACTTGATTGTGCCCAAGGTGTCACTACTTACGCAGGGTTAGACACCAGTCTCCCACTTCTATTTTTCATGCCCTGGAGACCAGACAGGCACCTTCTCTGCTAGTCTTATTCTTGTTGTTTTCTTTCCCTTTAACAAAAGAAAACACCAGGCTCCCGCTGTTGTACAGGATGGGCAGCACGATCTCAGAGTGGTGTCAGCAGCGTGTCCTGGCAGTGATGAAGGCTATCAGCACTCCAGGCTGTGTCTGTGGACCACAGCCAGCTGGTGGAAGTAAGCTATGAGCTCTCCTGTTCCTCAGCACTCATTAGATCACATCTGAAATGCCCTGTGCAGTTTTGGACACCCTCTCCAATATGTGAAAGAGATGGATTTAAGTGAGTCCTGTGGAAGCTGTGAAAGGGCTGGGGCACACCAGGCTGAGGAAACAATGTGGGTTGAGCTGGAGAAGGACTTTGGGTGGACTCAATGGTGCTCGTCCTGTACCTGTGGAGATGGTGTGGAGGCAGCAAAGCCAGGTTTGTGGCAGGAGGATGAGAAACAGCAGTTGTATAAATGGCTCTTCCATCAGGCCGGTTACGTGGGAAAAGTTCTCTCCTGTGAGGAAGCCCAGCCCTGGAGCAGGAATTTCATACGTGGAGGGGTTTAACACCTGACAGGACAAGGCCCAGAGCTGGGCTCTGTGTTGCCCCTGCCTTGAAAGGGAGGCTGGAGGAGACCCCTCAGCTTTAATTACCACGGGACCCTGTGGCTAATTGACAGCATCTCGCCGTGTGTGAGGTGGGTGTTACCCCCACGCTCCATGCGGTCAGTCTCCTCACCGGCCAGACCCGGCCAGGAAGGCCCTGAGCTGGGCTCGGTCTCTACCGTTACCCGCTCCGGGACCGCCGGGCCTGCCTGGGGGGCGGATGGGGCCCGAGGGGCTCCGGACGGCGGCCCGCAGCCGTCCGGTCCCACGGCGAGCGGTCCCCGAGAAGAGCGTGCACCCCTCAGGGCCGGGGCGCCCCGTCCCCGCAGCCTTCCCGCCCT
>VZTM01024887.1:238-14432 GCA_013400555.1 Jacana jacana | reverse complement strand
GTTTAGGTGAGCTATCCCTTAGGGATAAAGGGTGGTTTTGTTTTGGGTTTTTTTTTTTTTTTTTTTCATTTTTAATATCTTTCTTTCAGAATTTGACTCCTGTTATCTTGGGAATATTTGTGAGTGTTAATTGGATAACTGGTTTCTAAATTTTCTTGAGAGGTCGTACCTAATACTTTCAGAATCTTATTCCAAATGTTAATTAAAGCATCTCCAGCACATTTTCATTTGCTGCAACACAAGTAAGATTAATATATTTAAAATTTTTATGCTACGGTTGAGAAAAAGCATTGAATAACAACTTGTGACAAAAGCCTTGTATTTCTACAGCTATTAAATCAGCTCTTTAAGGCAGTGGAAAATTACAACAAAACTTGAAAGTAAACCAAGTAAACAAAGGAGGTCACATAAATTGGAATATGCATCAAGAAGTGAGAAATACTACTTGTTCCTAAAGATGTGGCTCTTACCAATAAGATTGTGCTGCACCAAAAGGCACTCAGTGCAGCACAAGTCACTTTATGGGAGAAGCATTTTAAGCTTCTTGATTTTTAACCATTTAGAAGTGAGAGAGCACTTCTGTGAACTCTTTGCAGGTAAGATTTACAATTGAACCAAAGGAAAGTATGAAAGAAGCACAGCAGTTTTGGATTAAAATTGTTTGTGAATTTTGTTACAGTAATAGTTGNGTTTTTGTTTTTTAGTCTCTGATTCACTACATTTAGCTAATACTACTGTAAAGTTGGGAGAAAATAGAGATAAGAATTTATTTGTTCTTAAAGAAGCTGTAAAACAGAATCTCACCTTCTAATGGTTACTTAGAAGGGAGTTTAGTAGCTTAGAAAAATTATTGAGAAGCTAACCATTGGTAGAAATCTAATTTGATGAAGAAAAGGCCATTAGCAATTGATCAGGCGAAGGTTTCTTAGGCCTTTTCACACAATATGTCACATGTAGCATTTGTTTTGCATATCTCTGTCAGGTTTTCACATTCACTAGCCAATTGTTTCCCTACCACATATTTTCTTATTTTTGTTTTTACTGAGCAGAATCTATAAGAATTTCACAGATCAAATAGCGTAGCTGTGTTTTTTTTTAATACAGCTGAAGCAAGAAGAAGCTGTATAGGCAGTTCAAGTCTTGCATGCGCTTGCTGAACAGATGTTGCCAGCAGACAGATCCTTTCATATGTAATTATGGAAACACAATTAAAGACAGGTAGAGTAGGAGACCTCTAGTGGAGGAAAAATATGGAAGAACAGGTTTATTGCACTGGAAAATTAGGAGATGAAAACCAACAACACACAGGAGAAACTGGATGCTTTACAAGCCCTAGGCTTATTTCAAAATAAAGCTATAAATCTTAGCTCCCACTAGCATTCCTTTGACTACCATTAAGCTTACCTCATTTTTGTCATTCTCTGGAAATAAGACTGTCATGATTTCTGACCCTGGAAGTCAAGAACAAGTTGAAACATGGAATGAAAAACATGCCTAGGAGACTAATCTAGTTTAGATAATGTTACTATATGGCTTTATAGTTCCGAGACCCAAATATTAATTCTCTTAAGTTTCTGTGCCACTATCATATTATTTGCAACCCTTTTATTCTCAAATGCCAGCTCAGACAGTTTGTTATGGACAGCTGGCAATTTGATCAGTATGTGGAGATTTGTACCAGAAACCAATGAAGATAGTTGAAGGCACGGGGAAAAATGGCAAAACAAGGGCTAAAAGAATGGCCTGAAATAATAATAACATTAATAAGGGATACTGTTCTCAGTAGTCCACTGATTTCAGAATAAAATTTTATATGGAGATGAGTCCCTGCAGTGTAACAAGCAGGGGCATTGTAACAAGGTTGCAAAATATGGCATGTGCTCTTCCTTGTACTTTTTGCCTATCAGGAAAAAAGACATTCAACCCTACTTTTCAGCCCAACAGAAGAAAACACAAAAGAACAGCAATCTTGCCTAAAGGGCCTGTTCATAACCTACTGCATTGTTGCTTATTAATAACTTCAGGGATGTGATAGAGACTCGGTAGCTGGCATCCCTTGTACTCAGAAATGTACACAAGTGATTCTGGCCAGGCTGCTCGGGCACACTTGCAGTTTATATGCAAGTGGGACTGAATGAAATCTACGAAGAGATTAAGCCTAAGTTTATTTATAAAATTAACTTTATGTTTCTCTAAATAAATAATGCTAAGTAAAAACTTGTACTGAATGTCCTTAGACATGTTTTTCCATGAGGACAGCAACCTCAACCCAGTAGCAGAAACATGGAAAAAACAGGCAGTGATTGAAAAATTGTGTGTCATAACCAAATTTATTCTCCAAATTTTACAGAGCATTATTTTTAGAAGAAATAAAGTACTCCATAAAGAGTACACAATGATAGTTTGTGGTGAAATCATTGTTAAAATTAATTGACTCAGTCATTTTCATTCTTATACCCAAATAGCCACCACACTCAGATTAAGATTTTCCCAGTTCAGGTGCAAATAAAAACAAATTTGCTGTTGACCAGGGAAGGAAGAAGCATTTTGCAGAATGCCTAATATTTCTAGCTGCATTTCCAGTCTCCGCTACTGCCTCACAAACATGTAGTGTGTGCTGCCAGTGTTATAAATAGCTTGCAGAAAGAAACATAATTCTTTTGAATGATCACAACAACTGGTGGTTGCAAACAGACTTCCCTGTGACTCTGCTTTAGAATTTATTACGGACACTTTATCCGATTAGCAAAGCCAGTGGGGTGTAACTTATTTGACAGAAATCCGCCTCTAACTTGTGAAAATAATGAAGCTGGGTGTTTATACACAGCTTTATGAAGAAATGCAAAGGTATATGCAAAAATACCTGCTATTACTTTCATTTTTACAATCAAGCAGCAGATCTAGGAGCTATTCTGTAACTTTTGCACATATACTTCACATATTCTAAGTGTGAAGTTAGTGGGCCTGTATGCACCCCGAGAACTTTAACCTATCTCCTGTCGGTACTGCTGGATCTCTGCATCCTGACCCTCTGCAGCGGGAGGCCTGCCCTTCCCTCAGCTCAGGTGGGTTTGCAACTAAGCTTCCAGTGACACCAGCATCACACTTGGCTGCACAGCCGGGTACAAGCCTGAGAATGTTCTTACAGACAATGGCGAGGTGAGGGATACCGAAAGCAGACACTCTTGCAATACAGCACTGGGGTGGTTTTTTCCCTCTCCCTCTTTCTCCTAGGCACGATCGTCCGGAGCAGGCGACGAAGTAGACGAGAGCGCAAGATGGTGGCCAGGCTAGCAGCGAGCACGAGGCGGCCGCGGGAGGCCGCTCCGCCAGTAGGGGCGCACGGCGGTGCTTGGCCGCAGGGTGGGCCGGGGTGGGAGGGGAGAGCCGTGGAAAGCTACAAAGAGGGTGGAAACTGAAGAAGGAAATAGAGGGAAGGTGAGTGAGAGGTGGGGTGAGAGCTGAGGGACACGGGAGGGGGAGAAATATAATGCTAAACGGGGGGCTAAAGAGGGAGGGGGTGGAAGGGGGTAAAGGGGAGCTGGTCGGAGAAAGAGGTTTGCCCCATCAAAGTCGAGGTAGCAGAGAAGAAACAGGGAGGGGAAGGGCAGTGTGGGGTCACAGGTGCAGTGAGCTTTTGAATAATTTTGGGAGAAAAAAAAAAAAAAAAAGCCAAAGGAGGCTGTAGGCTCTAGGAAGAGGAAGGATGTGGTTGTAATTCTCCTGAAAAGTGACCTAGGCTTTTAGACTCACTCTTGCTAGTTAGCAACTAGCAGCTCTGAGGAGAAGAGGACTTAGGATCTGGAAGACAAGGGCAGGTAGAAATGTACAAGAAGCAGAATTGAGATTTGGGGTGGAATTGCTGAGGCTGTAAGTAAGCTGGGGGAGGTAGCAAGTGGCAAACTGTAGTTGTGCAAAGGTGGGGAGGGGAGGAGAGTGGGTGTTTCACCTCAAACTGTCTTCACGCTGCTTGTACCGCTGGAAGGGTGGGGAGGTGGTGGGACTGCCAAGTAGTGGGAACCAAGAGGTGAGAAAGAGAAAGTCGTTTGAATGTGGTTGAATGAACAAAGGATGTGGGGGAGTTAATGGCAGCTAAAGGTCCCTGTCCTTGGGCTCAAAATGGCAAGTAAGCAGGAGAATTGAGCATTTAAATTGGTTCACATATGGGAAGGAATGATGCTTTAAAAATTACAGGAGGTTTCCAGGTGGATCACGTTGAAGACCTGGTTAGGTAAAGGTTGTATGTGTACTGTGGTACTACGTGTAGTGCTTCACACCATTTCCTTAGAATGGCATTTGTAGTACTTGAATTTAATTGTGGACCCCTAGTAAGATAAAAATGCTGCATCATGGCTTTACAAGAGAGCATTTGCTACATTAAACTTAAAATTGCAGTCATTTGGGGCCCCATGTGTGATCTGTATTTTGATACCACAATGGTGTTGCTAACATTTCCTTCAGTTGCTGCATAGGCAGCCCAACGTTTAAAATCTTACTTAGTACAGGTTCTTTTACTGGTGCATGTGAGGAGAAAGATGTGGGGTTTTTAATTTGGTGTCTTAAATAGTAGAAATCAGAATTCTTTAGAATGAAATACAACTCTTTGTTTAATTGTTTAGGTTTTTTTTTGTTTTGTTTTGGATTGTTTTTTGGTTCTTTTTTTTTTTCATCTTTATATTATTAGTAATGCCAAGTTTAAAAAGACTTTTTTACAACTAAACTGTAGTTACCACACACAGCTATTCAAATACAACTTTCAAGTTTGGGAAGCCTATTGGCTTAGTAGAAGGTGGAGGGTTTTGTGAGGAGACAACTGCTCTATTACATTTTTTTCTGAAGTGTTCACAAATGAGCAGTGCCACGAGCAGGTAACTGGGCTGAACTGTCCTTTGCTTTGACTAATTGTATTTGCATATCTACTAGAAATATTTATGCACATTTTAAATTTATATAGATGTCCAATTTGAGTTTGGTCTAACTAGAACTGGCAAGATAAAGGCCATTATGGCAATTCAAAGTCCTAGTGTTTTATACCATGTGAGCTCTAATTTACTTGCTATTCCAAGCACTAGATTTCGGGACCTAGTATGAATTCAGTCTACCTGTGAACTTCAAATGAAATATTTTCCTGTTTGCTCCTTAAGCCCTAGTTTCAAGGGGAAATACATCACCCTGGATTTTTGGTTCAAAGTCTTGAAATTTTTTAAAGTCTTAGTGTGGAAATAGTGCCATGTGAATGTGTTATTGTTGTATGATGGTGAGGGACTAAGGTGGACCATGGTATGGTCTGAGACTGAGAGACTGAGGTATGGCCATACAAACACTGAAATACATCTGCCAGTGTTTGTGAACTCTGCTTGGACCATCTGGAAATAGAGATTTTTGGAGATGTGGAAAATCTCTGTTTTGGCAGACTTATGTCAACTGGTAATAGAGTAACTGTCACTTTGAAAATAAGCATAAGTAGTACTCATATATCGGCATTTTAGGT
This sequence comes from Jacana jacana, assembly GCA_013400555.1. Lineage (NCBI taxonomy): Eukaryota > Metazoa > Chordata > Aves > Charadriiformes > Jacanidae > Jacana > Jacana jacana. The sequence goes on along the minus strand of VZTM01024887.1, from coordinate 8,941 downwards.
TTAGGAAGAAACTTGTGAGCATACTTCGTGATTTTTTTTCTTCTTTGGATGAAAAATGAAGAAAATGCAATGTCAAAGTTCACAGCAGCATAGACTATAATAAAAAATGAAGTTTGTAATCTATAATAAAATTGGAAATGATACTCCCAATGTCTTAGGTTAAAATAGTGTGAATTTTTATGCTTACCAATTTGTCACCGTCTTTTTTTTTTTTTTAATGTACACCACCAGATGGCAATCTAACATAAACTTTTGATAATTGGTGAAACGCTGAGTCTTGATCATCTGTTCTGAGATACTGTCCTTTCCTCATTTTGAATTAAGTAGTGTTGAAGTTGCTTGGAAAGTCACTGAATTAGGCCTTAAGCAGTACTGATACTATACTGTGGATTCTGTAACACTATAATACACTTTATTTTTTCTGTATTAATGGAGAATGAAAGATTGTGTCAGCTTTTAAAAACAAAATAAACTTTGTGCTATATAGCAAAGCATTGACATAGGAAATGCTTTTAAAGCCCAAAAAAAGTAATTTTTGAAAGGACAGGAAAAATTGAGATGAAGCTTGGAAATATATGTATATTAAAGAAACCTGTTCCATCTCTAAATTTCTCAAACTAGTAATCTTCTGATGAAGGCTTTCTTTAACACGACTAAGATACTACATTTTCAAGTGCCAATTTTAATTTAATCCCTCTGGAATAGATTGAAATAAACCAAAAAAAACAAAACCAAACTAAAACTTGTTAAATGCAAACTCACAGTAGTAGTTTTCTCTTCTGTGAATGGAGTGTTAACTTGTACTAAGGGCTTGGTGTTTCTGAAGTGGACAGATAGTTGACTGCCTTAATGCATGGGCTAAAATATACAACATAATGACTTTGAATACTTTTGTGAAGTTTTTGTACAAGAAACAATACTTCTCCTTTAATGGCTTTTTAAAAGCTGTATTTATACATATTTTCATACTGAAGTGAGACATAAAGACTGCAGAGATATGGGTCTTTTAAGCAGCATCTAAGTTTTAGCACTTAGTAACTATTAATGGAGAATACTATTTTGATTCCTTACCCAACAGACACTTATGTAGCTGATATTCCCAATGCTTTTAAAAATATCAGTATGCATGTACTTATCCTTAACAGGTTTTGTAAATATATCTTACTAGGGATGTGATCAAATTTGTTTTTATTGCTGGTTGAACTCAATTGAAAGGTAAAATACACAAAACAAGTGGTTTAGATTCAGATATTCCTTTGTTACAGTCCTTTTGTAAAATTCATGTTAGTATCTTATTGCCAGGCTACTGCCACTATAAAAATTCTGAGTTATTGTTTGGCAGCGGCAGCAGTGAAGCCTGCCAACAGCTAACCTAGAATCAAGTACTCATGTGAAGAGTTAGTCAGCCTCAATCACTGAAAAAGAAGGAAGAGCTCATGTTGGAGAACAAGCAGGCAGCATGCTTGTGCTGAAAACAGGAAGTTTTCCTTAAATTTGTATTGTAGACAAGTACTTTCGATAGTTTTAAAATACCAGAAATTCAGTCTAGAATGTATTCAGCAGAAAAAGTGCTAAATTATAGGTTTACAATTGATTTGCTTTAATAGGATATCATAAGATACCCAGTGCTCCCGATTCAGATTGACCTGTGTAACTGTCACAGTGGAACGCTGCGCCTTGCAATCATCTCCAGTAAAGCAGAGTCACTGTGTATATATATATACACACTTTGTGTGTGATATGTGATCATTTTGGATTGATTTACATGAGATGACAGCAGTGACCTGATGTCATTCTCTTTCAGCCATAGTGTCAGTAAATCTTTTAAAAAAAAAAAAAAAAAAGGAAAAGATTTTTCAAGACAAGTTAGTAGTAAGAAATTAGAAATGTAATTTATACTTTTTGTAAACAAGACTTCTGATTAAGTGCAGTTCCAGAAATAGCCAAATCTCAATCTTGGAGCAATGGGGAGGTCCTGAAAAAACTTATCTATGTCTGAAGGAGATGTATATTTCATTACACTGTAGTAGCAGAATGTTTTCCTCATTAAGCATATATACATAATACCAAGCAGAACAAAACAGTTTTAAAAAGATGAAATCTAACCAAAATATTTTGCCTCTTGGTGCAGGAAGTTGTTTTCCAAAAGAGTGCACAGGCTACTTTGCAAAGTTGAGTGTCAAACAACGAAAAACAGAGGGACTTGCAAAGGATAAAACAAATGTGCTTGTGAAATTTGGCATGGCTTGGAATTTTGGATGTCTTATATGATCTCTGTTACAATTCTACAGGTTTTGTCAATTTTCCTTTTTCTGTATACCTTATCTTTTGTTCATAAAGGCAAAGTGAGATCCTGGCATTGAATCATAGAATTGTCTATTTAAATAAAAATAAATTGGCAACCTCTGTAGTTGCCTCTTTAGAAGTTGCAGATGTAGGTATCTGTGTCTCAAAGTTTCATAGGAAGCATTTTGATTGAATACTTCATTATAAAATAAGAGCACTTGAAAAGTTACTTTTTTTTTTTCCCCCCCTTCCATTTGATTCAAATGGATTCATCTCAGCTCTGCGTGTTCAGAACATACTACCTGGAAATCTGCTGCAGTAACTGAAATAAAACTCCATCAGCAGATGCACTGCATGACATTGATTTCTATTTGTGAAGGAAATAGAGTGCTTGTATTTTTTTGTGAGTCGTATGACTTGCCCTTATTTTCTCAGATTGTGTATTTCTTGCTTATAATCTTTCAAAGGAAAGTAGTATGCTCGAAAGGTTGTTTCATACAAGATATCACAGAAAAGCAATCCTTACATCTGAAGATTTTGCCATATGATACATGTATCGAACCCATTCTAAACAAATGCGTGGATAAGCATGTATCATCGGTAGGCCCCTCTACCTGATCTGTTCTACAGTATAAACACTGAGTGGCATGCTTTGACTTTAGGCAAGTTTTCTCCGCTCCTCTGACTTATTTTCTGGAATAACTATATTTTGTAATAAAGATTAGTTAGGTTTTCTTCTTTGCATTGGTGAGGAAAGAGATAAAATGTTCATTCAAAAACCAAACGCAAAACTGGATGTTCAGAGCACCAACCAAAGCAGTTTTCTGGCACTTCAGAGAAATATTTTTCTGCCATATTGCCTTCATATTGCACAAAGATATTATTTTTTTTTTCTTGCAGCAGCCAGTAAAAACTACAGGATAAGGGAAAGGGAGTGGACAGACTGGCAGGGCCAGTGTGACTGTGTCAGCTAGAGGCTCCTGAATTCCTTTTGACCTTAAATTGCTGATTGCTGAGTAATGAGATTGTTATTATTTTCCAGACAGAGTTTCTCAGGGTGGTAAGAGGGAGTGAAAATTTAAACATTTTTCAAAGCATTTTGCCCTGCAGTGAGAGATACTGTTGGGCATCCCACTGTTTGGCTTGTGTCTATGTTTACTTTAATGAAAAAAAAATCAAGATACTATTAATTGGGGGGTGGGGGAGGGCAGTGTGCATTGAGTTCCATATGCAGAGGACGTAAATGTATTATTTTGTGGATGTAGAGAATCTAGTTTTAGTTCTTACTGTGCTACACTTGTCCTTGTGACCTTAAGAAAGTTATTCTTTCCTTACCCCCATGCCTGTTTTTCTCATTTGTAGAAAAAAACTTGTCTTTTTACTTAAAAAAAGACTATACATATGGTACTCTGTGAGGGTATGTATTGATGTAAATATGGACAGCACAAAGTTTGGATAATGCTTCTCAGGGGTGAAATGTTTGAGTAGGCTGTGGTTGCAGCCCTACCGCAAAATGCCAGATCATCTAGTGAACCGGCTGGGTAGAGCCCGCTCGTGCTCTCTTCTCCTCTTTCATTGTGTCCTTTCTGTTTTCCTCCCCCCAGTTAAGTCAGTTTTGTTCTAGAGTTGATCTATTTATTTTTTTCTTGCTCATTTGCTAATACTGAAGCAATAACTAGGAATTTTCATTAACTACATTTTTTTCATTGTTTAACTAAAATATAAAGTAATTTTAGGTTTTATTTTAACGTAACTGTGGTTTCTAGGTTTTGAAGTAAATTTGTACCATCCTCTATACATATTCAGGTGCAGTTCTGAGAAGGTACAAATAAAAACCGTGCTGTCCTTAGGCTATATGTATAAATGCCATTTAAAAGAATAGCACAAATAACTGTAAATAGCAGGTTCAGATCATTAAATCATCTTGAAAATCAGATTTGCAGCTGCTTATGCAGAGAAGCAAGAAACGGAAGTTATTGTAAGCAAGCTGAAAATACCTGCTGTCACAATCAGCTTGTCCTATGATAATTTGATTTGTATCTTTCTGCTGCACAAATCAGTAGGTTCAGAGTTGTTGAATTTGATACATTTCAGTGCAACATTGGGTACCCTGATCTGTGAAAATGGAAGCGCAAGCTCTGCTTTCATTAACACTTCACCACTATTGCTGTTTTGACCAGACAGTATCTGGGAGGGGGGAATCAACACCTAGTGATGCATATAGTGCTTCCTGCAATACCTTAACAGTAGGGGGGTTTTGCCTCTAGGGTAGAGAGAAAAGGGAAAGAATCGCTTGCTATGAGCTGGAGAAGCAGCGCAGTTGGTTCTGGCAGTGAGGGGGTTGACTGACAGTCTGCAGTGCAGTGGAGTTAGCTGAGCTCCCTATATGGCTGTGGATTAGCTATATGCTAATACTGATAGGGAGAAGAGGAGCTGTACCAGCGCAGAGAGCTGACGGTGGAGGCGATCGGAGTCTCAGCAGAGCTGACTCCTCAAGAGCCATGGCTGAAGGGGGTGAAGGAGGGGAAGATGAAATACAGTTCCTACGAACTGTAAGTATCTGCTTTTTATAGGTCGTGTAGTACACAATTTCATGTCTATTTCTTTTCTCTTGTATTAAAAATAAAGTGTTATTTCTGTGCTGGGCTTTGCCAAATGGGAGAATTGATTTAGTCAGTGGAAAAAAATAAAGCAAGAATATGAGCTTTAATAGCATCAGGCAATCTCAGTGTGTTCTTCCTTGAATCGGCTCAATAGCCAGTTTGGTATAAGGAGACCTATTTCCGCTGTAATCCCCTGTGTTTGAAGCGTCCTCGTCAACTTTGTACTTGGGTTTCTAAATGTAGCATGCCAAATATCTGACCTCTGAAACTTCTGTCTAGGTTAGATTTCACTGACATTAACAGAAGCTTTGCAAATAGGAGAGCCTTAAAATGATGAATAAACCAAGCGAGCCCTTGATGACCTCTTCTGATAAACATGCACACAGAAGCACCCTGTGTGTAGGGAATACCAACAGATGTTGAAGTCACGGCTCTGCGAATGTTTGGGGTCTTTTCTGTGCTTAAAAGAAGCTCATTTTAAAAGGAGATAAGGATTTATTTGGGAAGGAGTGTTAATTAGTGAAATAGCTTTCACTCGGTGCAATTTTCTATAAAGAGCCCTCACACCATTCTTTCCTAAAGCTTTACACAAATCTGATATGACAACCAATTTGGGCTTTTAAGCAAGTAGTGTTCATGCATTAATTTTTGGGAAGAGGCTGAGATCCTTTTCATGTGTTGTCCTGTGTGTCTCATTTTTACCCTGCATGACTAAGAGTGTTTTGTTGTGTAACTGGCATGAAAAAACTGTTACTGATATGTGTATTACCTCCTCTTTCCATACTATATTTACTTTGCATTTGTCACAAATAGTGTTCCAGAAACACTCTCCTCTAGAGCTGAAACAACTTTGAAAGGACAGATCTCTAAAATAAAACATGCTAAGTGCTTGAAGTAGGAAATCATAAGGCTGATTTCTGGCAGGCTGAGAATATTTATTTGTGGGAATTAAAGGTTGGAGACTGTTGATGGCTGCTGCTGCTTATGTAAATTGTTTAGGTGTGATGAAGTGTCATTAGCACTTTTAAGCCTGGGAGAATTTCATGGCGGGAGGGAAATGGATAATCACAGTGAATTATCCTTTTCAACATCTCTTCCTTCCACTCTACTTCTTAGAGGTATCTCTGTTACATAGTTCAGTAGATTACTCATCCTTTAGGAGAAGGTGTTTTTATCAGAGACCAGAGCTTTTAATCAATGTCCTTCATCCTTTCACTTTCTAATGTGTTGCCTTGAGTGAACAGTCTCCCTGTGATGAAGTGAGCAGCTTTGCCTATTCATAGATAGCCTGTGTGTACTACATGAGGTGGCAATTTCTGTGACTCTGACCCATTCTTGTGCTAGTAGAACTCTATTGAAGTTCTTTCCAATGGGTAAAATAAAGTGCTAAAATAGAGGTGGTGGCAACAAAATGGAAATGGCAGAAGTGAGACTGTGCAGACTTACTTCTGCTTGGTGTTAGGAAATATTTTACAGAACTAGACTTCTGTCTCAGAGGCTCCAGCTTCTCCTTGCAGTAACGATGACATCAATTACTGTCTCTTGTCCATTATAACTTCCTTCACCTTCATGAAGAAGGGATTAATTGTTGTTCTGCAGTATACTGAGGAAGGAACCATGTATTAGGTACTATTCTATTCTATGATTCGGGACTGATTGCTCCAGTGATGTAAGCCTTACATAGAGCTTTTATTGCTGCCTAGGCACTGTTTATACATACAGACGTGAAGTACAGTAGCCCTTTAGAACTCTTCCGGTAAAACTGTTGGTCAGTCAGGATCTTCTCCAGATCAAGTTCTTCTCTGGGAAGTTGGACTGCTAGTGAATGTTTCCCAGACTTGTGTAGCTGAATCTTCCTTTGAATTTATTGATGTTAGTATTCTTATTTTTGAACGTGTAGACAGAAGTGCTCTAGGAGGTTTTAGGCTATCAAAGATAAAATAGATTATAAAATAAGATTAGATCTCTTTTGATATAAAAACATCCTTCAGTATTTTTTTTTAAAGAGTAAGAGAATTGACTCTTAAAAGTCTAGTAAAATTAATTTTTCTTCATTAAATTTTCCCTTTGTCCCCTTTTTTTTTTAATGTTTCATATGATGGTTTTTGTCTTCCAGATCTACGTTACTGTATAGTTTTGTGCATCATTTTTAGGCTCTCCCTTCATGTAGAAGGGCTAGGAGGTCAGTAATGCATAAAAATGATACCTGTATTTGTTTCTAGGGAGCAGCAAACTTGTGGGCATATTTGTGAACTTTGATGGAAAGCTTTTCATTATCACTTTCTTTTCCAAGACATTACTCATACCTGATTAATTTGGCAGCAATGGAAATGACAAAGACCTTAACAAAAAATTCCAGAGAGGAGAAGAAAAGAATATTTTGGTTGTCATCACTGTAGTAGTAATAGTATGTCTTCAGTACTCGTTTCAAGTAAGTCCCAGTTCTTGTGTGAAGTCTTTATGTGTAATGATAACATTTAAAGATGTTACTAACACAGTCTAATTTCCTTTCTTTATTTTTCCTGGATTTTTAAGTTCAGTATGTGTATTAATATATAAATACACATAGATTTTTCTTACACTGCTACCTGCTGCTGTGTCTTTGTTATGAAATCTATGTTTGGTTGTTTTGGTTGTTTTTTTGTTTTGGTTTTTTTTTTCTAATAATGCTTGGAATTGTTTCTCTAGTTTTCTAGTTGGTGGCTTTCATCTGGATTTTAGTCTGGATGTTCATTGTATGTGTGTCTACTTGCGTGTCCTGTGTGGAAAGGAGAAGCAAAGCACTTGTTACATGTGCGTAATATGCAATACTGCTATGTTCTAATTTCCTGCCTTGGGAATATTTGTTTTTTAGATTACTTCCCTCTATTGTTTGTTTATTTGTTCCTTCCCTTTCCTGTAGTACGAATACATGAGAAATTAATGAAGTTAATATTTATACAGCATTAGGTGACAACATATATGTTAACCTGTGCTGTTTTGAGATAATATGCAGGCAGATACAGAGGGAACCTTGTTGCCCTTGGCAATGTGGCCGAGTGAGGAAAAAGCATTCTTATTCAAGCCTTTCCTTGCTACTGGGACTTCCACTACTGTGGCAAATTGACAAACTCCTCTGTTCTCCCAAGTTCTCTGTCATCTCACTGCTAATGAATTGAATTAATCAGATATGACCTGATGCCTTGGAGCAGATAGCTTTTGTCTTCCTCTATCAGAAATACCTATAGTCATTTGCTAACAGAGAGCATGGTTGGAGGTGGGGGAAAAGTCACACCCCTGCCCAATGCATAGGGGCGGTTTAAATGAACTTGTAATGAAGCATGTCAAAGTTGTTTACCATCCGAGAGTCCAAATTATGATGGTAGCATTTGTTAATAGGTATATTGCTTTGGTATTTCCCTGAAATTCATTGTATTAATGGAAAGTGTTTCCACTTATTTGAATACAATTTAATCTTTTTTTTTGCGGTGGCTCATAACACGTTAGTCAAGATAGTTTTGCCTTATTATTTGTGGATCTGAACAAGTGTCTATGTTGCTCTCTATGGATATTAGTGTGTGTCTGCTTTTATGCGTGTGTCTGTGTAGACATGACTCCCCAACTGATTGCAGATTAATTTTGCTGAGCAACAGTTGATTTCTTCTTTGACTTCTGCTCCTTTAACAGCTTGTCTCAATGACCTAATTTTAAGTGTTCTGATAAACTTCTCCACTCACTATCTAAAAATTTACAGATAGGACTGGGAATTTGTTTTCAGACATAGACTTAGTATAGTTATTTGTTACACTTCAATATCAAAGTACTGTTACAAAGA
>VZTM01024884.1:0-14056 GCA_013400555.1 Jacana jacana | reverse complement strand
AATTGAAGGCTAAAACATAAGATTTTAAAATTACTTTAATCAAGGAATACTGGAGATGAGAGAGGCTTATTTTACGGTGATCTCCCTACCTTAAAATTCCTGTAAAAAATTTCAAATATTTGTGTGAATTAGAAAAAAGAAATATTTCTGATTAATCACCTCCAAGATTTCCTTTTGATGTTGAAACAGTTTTGGAAAAGTCATTTTCTAACTACAAAATGATGCACTTAGAAATGAGTTTGAGACAACTTGTGCCTCAATACAAGAGATGGCTGCTGGGCTGTGTTAAAATAGTCTCCACGTGAAAATAAGAAAGACCTGCCGTGAGCACTGAAGCATCAAATTGACCTCTAGCTAAATGCACAACTGAGCGACTCTGTCCTGAGCCTGCAGACTCAGACTGATCCACAGATGCAACTGTATTCTCTCTTTGCCTGGAAAATGTTTTAAAATTCCTGAATATTTGTTGTGGACAAAAAAAAACCCAAACCAAACCAAAAATCTATGGAAGTGGTAAAAGCTAAAAGGGTAGAGTAGAAACAGAGAATTAAATGAAATCTTTTCTTTAGTGTCGATAGGTGGTACAAGGTAAGCTTTTTATTATTTCATTCAAGAAATTAGATACTGCTGAATGACTGAGAGTGATGCCATATTAAGAATAAAAACAGCTGAGTCATTCAGAATTATCTGGCATACTTAATGACCTGTTTCAATCCTAAATTTTATAAAAGAGACTGTCACTGTCCTAATCTCTTTGAAGGGAATACTGTTTTATGTGACTTTAATAGGTGACCCTAAGTTTGAAGTTTCCCCTTTGTGAGTAGTGTGTGATCCCAAACATCCAGGACAGTTATCACTGCACTGGAGAAAGATACAGTTGAAGCAAAGGGAGGTAAATAAGAAGAAATGTCAAGCCTAGCATGAGTCAGGCAGCCTTAAAATAAGAATAAAATTTACTTTCAGAACTATTGTCCAGGGACATGCTGTGAAATAAGAAGTTACCAACTGTTTATTAGTTCCTAAATCTGTTCTCTTTTCTAGCTTTCTGCTCTTTTTTTTTTTTTTGGCAATTAAGTAAAAATTGTACCTTTTCCTGATTCTCCAGCAAACATGTCATGCTGTCAGTGGTTTTCCCCACTCCACATACTGGAAAGTGGTAAGGACACAGACACATGGCTGCACACACTCCTGGTTGGATGAAGATGGCTCTGCAGCAATGACCCTGCACACACATGTCCAAGGATCTCCACTGCTCTGCTAGGAATGAGGGTAAGAGGTACCAGGGAATTGCCATCTGTTTGGCTGACTCAACAGGGCAGGTGGTTCATCTCTCATCCATATGGTCACCTTTCTATCAACTAGAGTCTGGGCAGGACTCCGTCACATTCTTTTAAAACAAAGCAAAAAAAAGTGTTCCAGATGTCATTGGACCAAGATGTACAAATCTTATCAGCAACCTTTCTTCTTCAGAGTTCTCACACATTTCTATTTTGAAGAAGTGTTATGAGACCCAAGTGCCTTTGTATTTATAAGAGAGAGAGAGATATTTGGGAAGGAGAGGTTAAATGTCAGAAAGACTCTATCACAGAGAAAAGGGAAGAGAAAAGGAAGATATATACTCCTGAGGTAGGTGGGGGGCTGCAGAGAGAAACAACAGAAGATAAATACTTAATTTTTTGTTGGTGTTTGAACAGTTCAGGCAAGCTTGATTCGAACCACTAAAGATTAGACATTCATCCATTGATCACTTTTCAACGGGTAAACCTATTATCCAAATCTGAATTTAGTTAAATATCTCCAAAAAGATTTATTGTTTGACATAAAGATTTTCCCAACCCAATGTTGTTCTGTAAACTGCAAAAGCTCACATTTTGCTTAAAAATGTCCTCAAAATAATTACTGTTTATGGAACATTTTTCTACAGTTTGATCATCAAGCATGACCATCGGTAGTTTACGTTCACCGCATTGGTCTTGCCATAAGTCATTATCATGTGATGGCTGAGAGTCTAAATACATTTCCTAGTCTCACTGCAGTTTCAAGCGCCTGTATCATCAAAACCATCACTGTTCCTTGCCTCAGAATTGCATGTTCATAGAGAGCTGTCAGTAGAAAGGCTGTGCATATAATCACTTTTGGAAAAAGAGGTCTGTTTCCATTTGAACAGGTAGTTTATGTAGGTACAACACCAAGGTTTGTTTGTGAGACTAAAAAAATTCATGCCTAGCTACCATCCAAAGGAAGATTTCATCCAAAGGAAGAACTCCAAAATATCCAGAAAAAATTTACTCCCCATTTAAATTAAGCATCAGTACATACAGAAATAATGATACTAATATCAAGATATTAGATTTTATTTTACCCAGGCAGAAGTGCTTACTTGGGTGACTATTTACTTTTTGTTTTAAGTAGGAAAGTGGTACATGATTATAAAAGAAAAAAATATTATCGCTTAGAGAAAAAATGGACCTGTAGTCTGATCATGACGTGGAATGCATCATCATGATTGTAAAAGATGAGGTGAAAGAACCATCTGACCTGATATTTTACCTCTGGCTGTGGCTAATGACAGCTGCTTAGGAAAAACTAGTAAATATATTGCAAATATACAGTAACACTTCGATGGGATACTCTCTCTGCCTTTAAATATCAATGGTCCTGGCACTGCTTGAGTTATCCAGTAATTTCTCTTGCAACCATGCAGAAATTTACATAGCTCTATATCTCAGTTATCTCTCTTCCAACCTATAAAGCCTTAATCATACAAAGCTCTCCCTTCCTTTTTGTAAACCTTTCCTCTGCCTTTACTTGTTCTACTGCATTTTTTACAAAATGAAGGGGACCTAAATTGTGTACAGTTTTAAAGAAGTGGGGATACCAAAAATCTAAGTTGAACCTGAAGAGACTTGACAAATATTTGAAATTTACCAGAAACTGTTTCAGCTTTCTGCTTTAGAGTACTCACGGTACCCTAAGGTCAGAATTTATTAACTTTGTTCAACATTATTTTCCTTTATTAGCTCTCACTCACCATTTTAGACCGTAGAACTACTCCCAAAAATATGCAGACCTTATTGCCTATTTAAACTCATACCATCTTTGATATAATTGCAATTATAAAACTATGCAAGCAAAATGTTACTCACTTGTGTTTATCTTCTGAAGTGAAATGTGCTTTTCCAGCTGTCTACGAAGTTTCACCTCTGCTCCATATTTACCAGTAGTGCCATTGTCAGCCAAAATAAAATGAGAATGCATACTGTTGAGCACTGTCAATTTACTCATGGGATTGGACATTGTCTGGTATGGTCGCACCACCTGCATTTTAGAGACAGAGGAAAAAAAAAGAAAGTGCTAAACAGAAGAGACCCTCTGAATTAAATCATTTAGAAGATACCAGATGACAAGATAATACAAAAGAAAAAAAAAAAAAGGTTTTGCTGTCGGGAACAGCTCTTTTCTGTCTGTAAAGTAGAAAATAACCTTAGCACTTAAATAAATGTGGCCACCTCTTATAAACATCGAGCTTTTAGACGCAGACACTGCTTAAAGGGTTTTCCATGGTAAGTTGTTTAAATAGCATCAGTGGCCACTGTTTCAGTGTTATCCAGCTAGTGGTCAGTCCTCCAGAGCTCTGTGTGACAACTACACACACTGTACACACTGTCTGCTGATGTTCCACAGTGTTGCTGTAAATCCTCACCTCATCTGGTTGAAATCTTCTTCCTTCACAGACTGCACCCAGGACTGTGCTCCCTGTTCTAACTTTTTTGGAGCCATAAGACACTTTAATACAGGTGGCTTCCAGTCTTGGATATTACACTATGGTTTTAATTTCCTTGGAAAAAACCCCATTGGCAAATGGTGCAAAGGCGGTTGCTTATGTTCACAATAGCTTTAGAAAGTTGTTTTCATCAGGAGAAACTATTCTGCAGACACAGAGAGTAAATTGTGGCAGAGTTATCCACTCACAGCCTCCAGACAGACCAATTAATAGCACAGGGCCATGTTTGGCTGATGGCTACTTTGATGGATCTCCAGTGACATAGGTAAGACCGTACAGATGTAGCAAAAGGACACTGGTATTGTGTTGAGGGATCCTGGCTGATCATTTAAGGACATTTGCTAGAAATATTGCTCCCTGCATTGTTTATGTATTCCTTGTCTTTTTGGAAAGATAAACTCCTGAAAATTTGTAAAATGATATCATAGATGAAGAAATCCTGAAATGACTTGCTGCAAAACTCAGCTGGGCTATACTTCATCTACAAGGAAATTTCTTTACAGTTCTGGCATGGCTCATTTTGCAGATCTGAAAGAATTTTGTGCTTTTTAATGCACCAAATTGTATACTCATGTTTTGAAAAAACCGCAGACAGAAATATATTGTTAATAATTTTTTCTTGAAGTTCTCTTTCTCTCTTTTTTTTTTTTTTTTTTTTAAATTCTGAAGAGCTCTATTATTGATACATAAATCTTTACAAATAATATGTTCTAGTAATTCTTTGGCTAGAGATATCTTTCTATATTATTTTTACTTGCAAAGGCTTGCAGCAGTTTGGTATACTCTTGAATGTCAAAGGGACACCCACAGACTTTTTTTGCAGTCATCCAGATGGTATTCTATAAGCTGTTCTCTTGCAAAAGGGAAGCCTGAGAAGGCCAAGAGGGTTATTAGTCCACAGCAAGACTGTATATTGCACTGTGAGAACAGGTAATGGGTTTGGCTCAAGTTTCTTTTATATAATTTCTTTTTGTGTCCCATTCATAAAACTGTTATTCTAATGGCCCATGTAGCTTAACAAATATTAATACACTGCTGGAATGCATCCATTGACTGGCTTCTACATACACAGAACTCATGCATTCACAGTGAGAAAGAAAAAGAAGGTTTTTTCTCACACACCTCTGTATCAAATAAAATTGAATTAAAACAGTTATGGATTTTTTAAATTTATACCTACCACACCTGTCAATATATAGAAGGCACAGGCCAGCAAGATCTGATAAAAGAATGTCTTGAGCTGCCCATTAGTTATAAGGTTACAAGCCACTGTGCATGCAATTCTGCTGGTAGCTTGAAGTTTTTCCCTGAGAAGAGTCACAGCTCAAAACTTTCTAATGGTGACACCTTGAGCTGCAGCACTAAAGGATCTGCACACTGACTTAGTAATGCTGCTGCAGGGCAGATTAGAAGGCTAAGGTTTGGTTCTGTGTCTGCTGTTTAGCTACAAGGTGAATAATGTTATTAATAAATTTTAAAGATGTCAAAATGATAATACAATTATTTCCAATTGAACTGTTCACAGTGTGCACAGTTCAACAGCTGAAGTACTTTTTTTTAAATAACAAACTTCACAAATGACACTGTCAAACTCTTTTCCTGATAAAAACATTAAAAAAAAAATCTTCAGGAAGGCAAAAAAGTCCTAGGCTTTGAGGATATTTCCTTGACATGAATTGTTTTTCCACAATGCTCAGCATATTTTCAACTTCTCACTCTTGCAGTATCCATTCCTTTGTACTTTTCAATCCCTTACATTTTACAGGCAAGTTAAAAGGTTGGGAAAACTTTGAGTTTATTATCTTCTCATCCTCTTTTTGCATTGAGAAGAGGGAATAATGTCCCCTGGCATCTTCCTCTGCAGAGTTGAAAGGAAGCATTTATGCTCAAGGCAACTCCTCTAAATATAGGTTAATGAACGTGACAGCAGCCATGCTGTGAAGCACTGCTCATGTTGCACGTCATTCCGTCAACAAAGGAGGAGCTGGGCCAACGCCAGCAGTTGCCTTTACACCCTGAGGTGTCAGCAGGCTTGAATGAAAAGCACTGATATACTCTGTTTACATTTCTTGTGAGTACATGACACTCAACATAAGATCAACACCTGAAAAATCACCCAAGGTAACTCACCACGGACAATGAGCACACATGCATCGGGTGTTCCACTGTGTGAATCTGAGCAGTCTAGGCAAGGGCAAAGAATTTACAAAGAATTTGGTGTGTTCAGTCTAGTGGTGGAAATAAGAGAGGTGTGCTTTACTTCTCAAAAAGCAGTAGCTATTGTTCAAATCAAGCCTTCTCTGCAGCCTCATTTTTTGGGGTTACACCAGGGAATAGAGTAATTCCTGGTTTAATTTAGAGGATCCTAGAAGTATCATGATCCAAATTCTCTGTGTATATTGCAGACATGCCAGTCCCCAGCTTTGCTGCAGGCATGCTTTTTACCTTGTAGTTTGCAATGACAGCTGAATCCCTTTTCCTTACACCTCTCATTAGAGTAATTATTTCCAGACCCAACCTGCTAGGGGGCTCTAATACTTTCACACTGGATTAAAGTTGTAGTGAAAACAAACTTGTGACCTAACTATTTGTGGTTATTTTTAATCTCTTTTCCTCCATAATTCAGTTTATTCTCAAAGAATAACATTTTTGTTGAAGGATAATTGCAAAATATATACCTAACCCAAGTCAAAATTGGTAATAACATATCCAATGACGATAAGGTAAAATACACTTACTAATTTGTTTCCTGAGATTTGTAACTTATTCTGAAATCTGCAGAAAATACTTGAAGCAAAACATAGTCTTTCTGACACCGTTAAAATAAATCAGCATGAGAGACAGGAGGAAGTGCTCTCATGCTATAAGCTAACGTTGTTATTCAGATTACTATGGAAGAATTAAAAGGAAACACGTAGCCCATCTTGACAGTTTGATGTCCCCGTTGCCTGGTATGCACATAGAGAGCAAATAATGTGTAATTACTGATCTTTCTGACAAGGCTCACTGGAACATTTTTTAAAGACTGCAGTTTAAAGTGGCGAGTTCTGGCTACACACCTATAAGTGTGACTGCTATATAAATGATTTTCCTATATATGAATGGTTAGAAGATGATAATTCTAAGGTAATGCTTTTTTTTGAATGCACACTTTTTCTGGTTTGAGTATCTTTGGTAATCTCATGGAGGTAAGGTGGTATTCTGAAAACAAAGGCGACTTGATACTGGTAGGGCAAAGTCCTTTATGATGAAGCATTTAGAGATCAGAAGAAAGAGAAAGGAATGGGCAGGACTTGGGGTGCTGATGAAATTAAGCCTCAATTATATCAGCTGTAATATGTAGCAGTGAATTCCAGTTTTAAGTTTTAAACTTTCCTCAGTGATTATGTTTTCTGCACCTCCTATTTACTCATACTCCAAAATTTTTCCTAACCTTCAGTTTTGCCATACTCAACTTGTTGAGCATAAGAAAAAATTAATCATAGAATCATAAAATCCTAATTAATGAAGTAATATAGGGAGAGAAACACACTATAATGCAGTTATAACAGTACTCTAAGAGAGACAATGAAAACTGAAGATGTATGGGCAGAATTTAGGAATTTCTCCTTATGTCAACCTGCTGGATGCACGTATGGAAGGATTTTTATAGCAGGCATGGAAAAGTGGATGTAACAGATTTTGTAATGATTCAGCACAGCAGTAGAAAAGCTCAATTTTAGTTTCAATTAACTCAGTAAGAAAAAGTTTTTTTGTTTTTTCTTTCCTCAAAACTGTAATTACTAAAAAAGTGCTTTCTATTTAAGTAAGTAGGTTATACACTACAGCATCTTGACTGATCAATGACACATCACACTATGCTAGAAATATCTTTTTCACTGAGTCACACAATAAAAGCATATTTTGATTTGTCTCAAATGCTAGCTTCTTTGGACTAAAAATGGAACTTGTTTGAATGATTTCATTGAGCAAAAGGAAAGAACTAAAATCAGCATTCTCTTTGTAATCCAGGCACTATTCCTCCTGGGTTGACTAGGAATTAAACCCAAATGACTCTGAAAGGAAAGACATGCATGTCGTTGCAATGACAATACGTGGCTTTGTATGTAGCAAGACCACTTGTTCATAACCCAAACTTTCCACAAGACTGAGCAAGTCACCTTACTTTCTCAATACTTCTATCTAAATATTGGAAATAAGTCAACTAACCTTCCCTTGTGTTTTTTTTTTTTTTTTTTTAAATTACAATCTAAGTGTGTTAAGAGGGGCATTATTTTCTGCTATATTCTTTTTACAGTACTGGAGTAAGCCAAGTCTCATTAGAGATCTTTAACCATCACAACACAACAAATAGCAAACAACAGTAATATTTCGCTTAACTTGGCCAGTTCTCTTTATGGTTCTGAGGAAAGCCCTTGGGATTCCCAACAGCTGACTGTTTTGGATGGACTGATAAATGTAATAAAAATCCTCAGCTATGACTTCCAGCTCTGACGTACAGACCAAGCAAGGGCTGGGGCATTAGCAGAGGCACAACTCCGCTGAGAATGCCTGACTTGCCATGAAGCACAGGAGGGCAACCTACTGAGGCATGTGCAATGGCAATAACTCTCCGTCTCCCTTTCTTCACCAAGTCCCATGACTAAGATATTTTTCGTATCTATGTGATGTTGGAAGGGTATGTTTTGACAACTGTTGAGTTTTGATCATAATTTAACTAGACGTAGTGCATATAGGCATAAAGCCACACTGATGCTGGAGTTTGACAGGTCTTTTACTCTTGGTTGACTCCCCCACCCCAACCCCCAACCCTGCATAATCATTTGTGGCCTTTGTTTCCTGCTTAATGATGATTCCTTTTACATGCTTGTGGTACTATTTATATTTTACCTTCTTGGTTCATTTCACAGAATTCACCTCTAATGAGCCAGTCAATATAGCACACTTCGATTTTCAACTAATGCTTCTAAAGAAACTGCACACATTGGATAAGAAGGAAAGTCCTTTGAGGGATTAGTAACTGGGGCAAACTGGGGGGAAGGGAGAGAAAATAGAAGGAATAAAAGTTAATTTTTGCAAATTCTGGATGTTGCTAAGAGGATTTAATGTCATTAAGTGGCCTACCTCAAGCTGGGTCATGTTCTGTTCAACATGATTATAAGAGATTTGGGGTTAATAAGTGTGAAAAGCTTACAGCTATTTCAGGGACTATGAAGAGTTAAAGAAAGTCTTCATAAAGCAGCCTGACTAGACAATAAAATGGAAGATGAAATTCAGTATCAGTAAGTGTAAAGCAATATAATTACATGTGCATTAGAGGTGGGTAAAACCAGAAGTGCTTCAGCATTGCATCATGCCATTGATCAATCATTTTGTGAAAATATTAGGGGCCAACAAGTTTTGAGGAAAAGTCTCGCTTTTTTCTATCACAGATATATTCTGGACCTTATGTTTTTTTCTTAGTGATGACTCTGTAATTGTAATGCTACTTATGTAACTGTAGCTGCATTAGTGGAAGACTTCATCCAGATTTGTTTCTTCACTCTTTTTTAAGCTTTTGCCATGTCAGTCTGATGATCAGACTGTGTATTAACCTCTTTTGTTTTACCAGAAACCTGTTTTTAAAAAAGCACAAAATGCTAGCACACAAGTTCTTGGTTTCCTGTTAAATTGGAGGCATATTTAGATGAATATGTCTCCTAAAGAAATCAGAAGTTGGGGGAGGCTGTTCCAGTTGGCTGGAACAGATGGGAAGCCAACTTGTTTCTTGAGCTCTCACTGTAAAAGATGGCTCCAGAGCCCCTTTTAACAAGGGGCAGCCAGCTGGGTTGGTAGCTTTCCAATAGGTGGAAATAACTAATGTAGAAATAAAAATGTTCAAAAAAATTGTGAATTAATTTGATATCCTTTCTAGCCTCCTCTTTTACAATGCTTCCAGATCTTCAAGCATAGTAAGTAAAGACTGTTTATTTTAAATTGTGTACGTTACACCTTTTTTATCAAGAAACACCTCATCTTTGTGACTAGCTGTTTCTGCTAGTGACCTGCCATACTTAGAAGAGTTCATTGGCAACTTGAAATGACAGCTGCAGAGTCCCATACTGCTTGTTTGTGTATATTGGTAACCCTATAATACAAGCACTGGTGTTATTTAGGTACAAAACACCATACTAGTACAATTCCTCCTAATGGCTATAATTCCATGCAATGAATTCATTAGATCAATTTTTTCATATGCACTGTAGCTCCTTCTGGCCTAAATTATAATTGAATCTTCTTCCTTCCTCAATGTGCTAATGGATGCACATTCAGAGAGGAACAGTTTTGAGTAAAGTGGACAACAAAAAAATTTATTATACAGAATGCACATTATATCCCTTTTCCACTCTCAGTTAGCCACTGGTTCTCAGACAGATTTCTTGTGAATGAACCAGAGATAAGGAAACAAAGGGTCTCAGAAAAGATTCAGGTAACATATAACCAGTGTAATTAAACTATGACTGTATTTAAATGTGGGGGTTAAAATCAGAATTTCTGAGTGATAATATAATTTTAAAACAGAAGAATGATGTGATAGAACACAAGAAACATTGACAGCTCTTCTGAAGGTGACTAAAGTAAAGATTCTTTGAGGTTTGATATCAATACATTTATAAGACTCTTCATAATTGTAGTAATAATAATGTACAAGACAGAATATATTAAAAGGGGACAGTCTGTAATTCAAAATTTAACGCATCATAGTACTGTTTCCAAATAAAACAGACTTAACACTTTGCAATCAGTGTTTTCTTAGGCAGTTTTCAGGGTTCATACTGTTCGAAGGATGAAACTATAATATATTTTCAAGAATAGCATTTAATCATAGAATCATATAAGTTGAAAGAGACCCTTGGGATCATCGAGTCCAGCCACCTTTTCTGCAAACTAAACAGTCCCAACTCCTTCAATCGTTCTCATAAGATTTATTTTTCAGGCCCTTCACCACTTCCTTGCTCTCCTCTGCACTCTCTCCAGCACCTCTCTCTTGTGCTGATGTGCCCAGAACTGGGCACAATACTCAAGGTGCGGTCTCACCAGTGCTGAGTACAGGGGGACAATCACCTCCCTACTTCTGCTGGTCACACTATTCTTTATGCAAGCCAGGATGCCATTGGCCTTCTTGGCCACCTGGGCACATTCAGCTGCTGAATATGAATGAAATTTCTTTATAATTTATTTCTAAAGAACGTATAGTGCAAGAATTTTTATTGTTGCTATGTCAAAATTGCTATCAACCATAATGGAAGACCTGTGTATGTATTGATCTTTTGCTGCAGATATTAATTCTATGAGGAAATGTTAAGTGAGGGATGGAGGGGAAAGGAAAAATAACTGGAAGATAAATATGTATTGGAAGTGATCCATATAGGGCTTACATCTTTGCCAATCAGATCCTCTTGATTTTCCACAATTCCCCAGGGAGCTATACCAATGGTGCAGATCTTCCCTCGAGATTTTGAGGCGTGATCTTTCAGAGCATCTCCAACATGCCGAATGACTCCTGGAACAGAAACAGCATAAAATATAAATTCATAATTATGTACTTTTTGTTCATTATAGTATGGATTTAATAGAGAATTCTTATTTAGGGAACATATAGGCATTTACTTACAAATAAGTAAAATTTTGAATATATTCCCATTGTTTAGTATTACAGTAATACTGTATGTCTATTTAATCTAATAAAAATCTTATCTAATCTAAAAAATATTACATGAAGTAGCAAGAAAAAATAAGATATTTCAATTTCCACTAGATATTTCCACTAGAAATAAGAGTGGAAATGCTGACAGTTGACTGTAATCTGATTATCTGCACTTGCCTTCACAAACATACATTCGTGCAAGCATTCGTTTCCTTCCCAAACATAGAAAGAATCACAGGAATTGAAAAAAACAAAACCACAACCTCCCAAAAAGGTGTATCTGTGCAGAAATGTTGCCTTCTGTCTGCCTAAAGGATAGAAATATGAAAACATTACTGCACTACCCTGTTGTGAGATAGTCTACCACTCTTTCCAAGCAAACTCAGTCACCTGAGGTAGTTTCCAGTGGAGTGTTAGGAATCTCTCTGGAGATCATTGAGAAAAAAGAAATTAGTACAAAGGGAATGACTACTACCCAGCTCCCTTCCAAATGCTTTCTGATAACACTTCTAGTGTGCTCTAGGCCAACCTTGTCAGTGTTTCAGTGGTATCTTTGTGTAGAGGACAAGTGGTATTCCTCCTTCCTTTTCATAAAATAATTTTTTAACTTGTGTATTGATAACTATTTTTGTGATGTGGCTGCACTGAAGCAGAGCTGTGAATTTGCTGCAGATGTTATCTGTTACTCAAGTTTCTGCAGTTGCTTCTTGTTCAGATTCCACAATTCCAAGACGACTGGGTTGGAATTACAACAATCACAAAACAGATGTGATTTCAGCCAGTTTTTCTTCCCTATTAATGAATGATATAAGAAAAAAACCCATAACCTAACAAATCCTCTAGGTCCTGGAGTCTGATTTCTTTCCTGTGATGCAAAAGGAGAAAAACAGCTCTGTACCTGCAATCAGCTAAGAATTAAGCTATAATCCACTAACCCAAAGGATTCAAAGCAGAAAATCTGTGCAGACTGCAAAAACTTCTGCTATTTAGAATAATCAAACTTTGTCATAACATGAATATTCAGAACAATTTGTTTAAGTCACTTAACAGTCATGGCTGATTCTCAATTCAACAGCAATGTTTCAGGATTTTTCAATTATACTTTTCCTTAAGAGAAATCTGATCTAAAAATTCATTATCAGCAGATCAGACTGTTCCATGAAATACTCTATTTGTACAATTTCACACAGAGATAAACCACTTAATTTTCACTGATACAGTTTGAAAACCCAGCTCATAAGCAATCAACTGGTTGGGTGCAGAAATCAAAAACAGCACGGAGAGGTAACTGATAATGCAGAACTACCTTTGGTATTATATGTTTTTGAAATGACACACAGCAACTTGAACTTCACTGTTTTGTCTAGGTAATTTCTGATTACAGGGAAAAAGTTATTTGTGACATTAATTATGTTGAATTTCCCGGTTCATATGCATTGTTTTGGCATGATGATTTTAAAATGGTACAAAGAAGTAATGCATTTGTCAAATGCAAATGACATAGTCAATTCTTGTTCACAAAATTTTGTAGTTTGATTTCTGCAGTTTCTACAATTAGTGTACAATACCTACATTTTTCTAATGTGCTTTTAAATAAAGTTTATATCTGTCTTTGCCATCTTCACTATAGGAGTGTCTGGCAGCTAACATAACTGTTATCACCACAAAACACAGGTCAACATTTAACCTGATTTTCTTCCTTGTCCTTCAGAGATGGGAGGGATATTACACACATATGAGTCTGTCTTTTTATCTATCTAACACTCCAGAAGTTATGCTACCTCTTTACTATTTGTATTGCTGTTGTGATAAATTTGATATGCTCTGGAAGCTAAAAAAGCTCAAGACTCCTATTAAGCATTCATAATCAAATATGTAGGAGTTGATTCATAATGCACTAAAATTAATGCATGAGAGAGTGATTACAAAGTTTTCCATAGACAGTACGAGGGTACACTCTGTGGGATTACTAAAGCTATAAATTATAGCTTTGTTATAGCAGCAAATGATAATGAAATAAGAATTTACACGTACGTGTTCTAGTTCAAATTTTTTTGCATTTATCTCTAGCAGAGCACTTTGACTTTACCTTGACTGTCTCCTTCTTTCTTTCTCATTCAGGTAACTAGGAAGCCACTGCCCAACCTTTTTTTTATCTTGGGAACTATGTTTTGCAGCTTATTCCCAAAACCTACACACTGTCTCCCAGCAGAGCTGGGCCAGCTGCTGTCTTGGGTCATTAGGACACCCAGATGGTGTGTTACAGATGTTCTTAACTTTGAATAGAAATGGTAACATTATCGCTCTTGCTGCAGGGGTAATAGGAAAAAATTAGGTCACGCTGTCTACAGGAAAGGAAAAAGTAATTCTGATTCACAGAAAGTTTTCTACCACTCTACAAAACAAACATTTTTCCTCTCATATTTCAGATCATCTTATAATATAAAATAAAGGTCTTTTCCAGGTGAAAATCTTTTCTGTTTTATGTAATAAGAGTATGACTTCTTTGGTTTCTGGTTAGTAGTCCCTCGTAGCTTATTGTTGATCTTTTAAAGTATTCACTGGCAATATAGTAATATAATTGC
>VZTM01024880.1:7989-18035 GCA_013400555.1 Jacana jacana | reverse complement strand
CCAGCACCCCCAGGGCCTTTTCTGCCAGGCAGCTCCAGCCACACTGCCCCAAGCCTGGAGCCAGCCATGGGGTTGGGGTGGCCCAAGGGCAGGACCTGGCACTTGGCCTTGTTGAAGCCCATGCCATTAATACTGGCTCATCCATCCAGTCTATCCAAGTCCCTCTGCAGAGCTTCCCTGCCCTCATGCAGATCAACACTCCCACCCAACTTGGTGTCATCTGCAAACTCACTGATGGTGCTCTCTAGATCCTTGTTGAGATCATCAACAAAGACATTAAACAGCAATGGCCCCAGCACTGAGCCCTGAGGAACCACTTGGGACCGGCCACCAGCTGGATTGAACTCCATTGAGCACCACCCTTTGGGACCATCCTTCCAGCCAGTGCTGGATCCAGCAGATCATACTCTCATCCAGGCCAGGAGCAGCCAGCTTTTCCAGGAGAAGTTGGTGGGGGACAGTGTCAAATGCTTTTTGAAAGTCCAGGTAGACAATATCCACTGTCTTCCCCTCATCCCACAATCAAGATCATCGACATCTATAGAAACTCCTTCTTACACAAAACACGGGGCGTTGAGGGAAACCACAGCAAATCCAAGCGACACCAGCACCGTAACACCGAAGGCTGCTTTATCCCTCATCTTAAAACCAAACCCTGGCCAAAAAAAAAGGCCAAATAATACTGGGAAAAAGCAGGAGCTAGAGAGGCAGCAGCTGCCTAACACTCTTTTGTGCAGCTGAAGAGCAATAGATTTTTACTATTGTGGGTGATTATTTTTAGAGTTGTTCAATAGCAGCAGCAGCAGCAGCAGGAAACCTTGGCTGTTAATGGAGCTAAATAAACACATTGCCAGAGCACTGGTTTGATCAGGGAGAGGGTGGGGA
The DNA here is from genome assembly GCA_013400555.1 of Jacana jacana. Taxonomy (NCBI): domain Eukaryota; kingdom Metazoa; phylum Chordata; class Aves; order Charadriiformes; family Jacanidae; genus Jacana; species Jacana jacana. Next base: position 17,150 of record VZTM01024880.1, on the reverse strand, counting down.
GGGGGGGAAATAGAATAAAGAAATAGACTTTTCTCAGCATTTCACCTCCAGCACCACCCCCCCCCTCCCCCCAGGCCTTCTGTGCCTCCCATGTCATGGGGAAAGGGGCTGGTTTGGAACCCTCACCCTGATCTCCCCAGTCCCCCTCTCCATCTCCATGTAAGGAATATAACAGCCCTCCAGCACGACCAGGAGCCCCATTTTTGGTGGGACCCTGAAAGCGGCTTTCCTCACCCGCTGCTCCTTGCCCCAGTTTCTCCCAGCTCCTACAACTATGGGAAGGGTTTTATGGACCATTGCTGCAGCGCTCAACCTTCCTACAAAGCCTGCATTTTCATCCCCACCGCTGTGGTTTCATCCAGTGCCAGCTCCCTCCTGGCAGAAGAGAGATCAAACACGCTCTAGAAATGCCCAGAATAGCCAGGGATCAGGATGTACCCAGCTCAAAGCAGCCTCAGAAAGAAGTCACTGCTGGTCTTGGCTGGAGTCCTGCAAATTCTCCACCTGTACAGGAGGCCAGGCTGACCCACAGACCTGCCCGGACAGATGGATGCAGAAAAGGGCAACGTTGACCACAAAGCCACCCAAAAACCAGGGTGGTTTGTCTGTGTGCTTTGCTGGATGAAATTTGGGTCCACCTCCAGCAGCAGTAAGAGGTCACATGGGACCCTCCAGGCAATTCATCACAGACCATGGCTAGGAGCCATCCAACACAATGGGGGAACCACTGGTGGATCACAACAGCTCCCAGCATCCACCACTCAGGGATGGACTTAGAACGTGAGGGTGGAAGACTTCACACCCCATCAGCCATCCCAACCCCCAAAATAGAATCATAGAATCATATAGGTTGGAAGAGACCCTTGGGATCATCAAGTCCAANTCTCTTGTGTTGAGGTGCCCAGAACTGGACACCAGACTCAAGGGGTGGCCTCACCAGTGCTGAGCAGAGGGGGACAATCACCTCCCTACTGCTGCTGGTCACACTAGTTCTTACACAAGCCAGGATGCCATTGGCATCTATCCAGTCTATAGTCTATATGTCTATATATATACTGCATTTTAATAATAAAACCCATTTCCCAAGACTCTTTCTATACACACACAGTACAGAAGGTGGTAAGACACAGGCATTTGCAAGGTTTTGGGAGCCCTGGGGGTAACCTGTTCCCCATCTGGAAGATTCCAAAAAAGATTATAGCTCCGGCACAAGTACTCCCCATACTGGTGCTTCCTGTGGTGCTAAATAGCTGCTGGTTGTTAGAACAGGCTGTTATGAATATATTTCCCCCCAGGCATCTGTAATGCTGTCCCCTCCTGCGTGCAAGCACACCTCCAAAAAAGGGACCACGATTATTTCATTCAGCATTTCCACCATCCTCCCCGGGTTCCAGCAGAGACAAAAAGCCCCCCAGGCAGGGCAGGCTGCTCCACCAAACCCCATCCACCCCTTCCCTTTTGACCCATAAAATGTGAGAACTTCAAACCATGCAGAGCTGAAATCAAAGCATTTTGTCATTCTTAGCTCTTGACAAGGTTTGGTTCAAACCCGCCGAGTTCGGGGGCGGCCCACGGTGGGGGCTCGCTGGAGCCCCAGCGCTCGCATCGCCTGCCTTCCCCGCCTCCCCCAGCGCGGTTTCACACATCATTTGCCAATTAAATTCATATAAATGAGAGCTACCAGGTCACCAAAACCATGTCCCCAAGCAGGTACACACCTAGGCAGGAGGAGAACATCCCCACAAGCCTCTACTTCCATAATTTCACCTTTAGAATAACGATTATTGCACTTTAGATCCCATGTCCCGGCTTTGTTAACTTTAACGGCCTCTTGATGTTTTAGGAAACCATCCCAGAATCCCAGAATCTCAGGGATTGGAAGGGACCTTGAAAGCTCCTCCAGTCCAATCCCCCTGCTGGAGCAGGAACACCCAGAGCAGGTCACACAGGAACGCCTCCAGGTGGGGTTGGAATGTCTCCAGAGAAGGAGACTCCACACCCTCCCTGGGCAGCCCCTGCCAGGGTTCCCTCACCCTCACCATGAACAAGTTCTTCCTCATATTTCAGTGGAACCTCCTGTGTTCCAGCTTGAACCCACTGCCCCTTGTCCTGTCACTGGGTGTCACTGAGAAGAGCCTGGCTCCATCCTCCTGACACTCACCCTTTACAGATTGATAAACATTCAGGAGGTCACCCCTCAGTCTCCTCTTCTCCAAGCTCAAGAGACCCAGCTCCCTCAGCCTTTCCTCCTAGGGGAGATGCTCCACTCCCTTCATCATCTTGGTGGCCCTGCCCTGGACTCTCTCCAGCAGTTCCCTGTCCTTCTGGAACCGAGGGGCCCAGAACTGGACACCATATTCCAGCTGGGGTCTCACCAGGGCAGAGGAGAGGGGCAGGAGAACCTCTCTCCACCTACTGACCACCCCCCTTCTAATCCACCCCAGTTCATGGCAAGCTGGAAGTCAGCAAATCCATCTTTATTATTATGGGTTTTTAATCCCCTGAGTTATGTCAGGAATGGCAATACCCACAGCTGACCCTGGGAAGTTTTCATTACTCCTGGATCAAGGGTGCTTTTCCAGGGGCATCCTTCCAAGAGGCCTGTAAAGCAGAGGGGAGAGGGCAAGGCAGCAAAGCAGCAGCACCGGGCGAGACAACAGCATCGACCACCTCGTAATTAGGGGGAATTCAGTAATGAAGATTAAGATACTCCATCTCACAACCACAGTTTTTTGACTTATGAAAGGGCTTTTGCAGAAAGCAGAGAGACTGCACCTCAGCAAAACCAAAGGTGAGAGTAGATTCCCCCCCCACACACACACTTCACAGCGGGGTAGTCGTCAACCTCATCCTAGGCTGGTCAAAGGAATAACAGGATCCAGTATCACCTGATGCGCTTGAAGAGAATAAAACACGCGTAGGAAAGAGGAAACAACATGATCTTCAGTCCTGCCTTCCTTCAGAATATTTACATGTAGATATAGAAACAGCCCGTGAGTGGTCAAACACTCAAACCAGCCCAATAACAGCTCTCAAAAGCCACCTGTTACTAAACTTGAAAAGTTCTCCTAAACTTTGCTTTTCCCCAAGCAAGAAAAGAACAAAACACAAACTCTACCTTAAACTGGAATGGGCCGTAGCAGACCACGCTTCAAGGTTTGGGTGTCAATTTGCTTATCATTTGGATGCCATCCAGAGGGACCTGGACAGCCTGGAGAGGTGGGTGAGCGCACACCTCCTGAAGTTCAACCAAGCCAAGGGCAGGGTCCTGCACCTGGCACAAAAACAGGTTGGGGGGAGAATGGCTGGAAAGCAGCCCTGAGGAGAAAGACTTGGGAGTGATGGTGGAGGAGAAGCTCAACAGGAGCCCAGCAGCGCACACTGGCAGCCCAGAAAGCCAACCCCATCCTGGGCTGCATCAAAAGAAGCGTGGCCAGCAGGGCCAGGGAGGGGATTCTACCCCTCTGCTCTGCTCCCACCTGGAGTACATCAACAACCTGGATGAGGAGACAGAGTGTATTCTCAGCAAGGTCCCTGATGATACCAAACTGGGAGGGCTGGTTGGCACTTCAGAGGGCTGTGCCACCATCCAGTCACCCAGTTGGAAAGCTGGGCAGAGAAGAACCTCATAAGGTTCAACAAGGGCAAGTGGAGAGTCCTACACTTGGGGAGGAAGAATGTCAGGCACCAGTAGAGGTTAGGGGTGGACCTGCTTCTGAGGAGAAGGATCTGGGGGTCCTGGTAGACAGTCAACTACCCATGAGCCAGCAATGTGGCCTTGTGGCCAAGAGGGCCAATGGAGTCCTGGGCTGTGCAGGGAAGAGTATGGCCAGTAGCTTGAGGGAGGTCATTCTCCCCCTCTGCTTTGCACTGGTGAGGCCACAAGTGGAATACTGGGTCCAGTTCAGGGCTCCCCAGTTCAAGGGAGACAGGGAACTGCTGGAGAGGGTACAGCAGAGGACCACAAAGATGATGGAGGGATTGGAGCATCTCCCTGATGAGGAAAGGCTGAGAGAGCTGGGACTCTTCAGCCTGGAGAAGATAAGGTTGAGGGGAGACCTTCTTCATTCCCACAAGTATCTGAAGGGTGGGTTAAGGAAGGGTGAAACATGACTCTTTCCAGTGATTTCCAGTGACAGGACAAGGGGCAAAGGGCACAAGGTGGAACACAGTAAGTTTCATTCCAATGAGGAGAAACTTGTTTGGGGTGAGGGTGGCAGAGCCCCGGCAGAGGCTGCCCAGGGAGGGTGTGGAGTCCCCTTCTCTGGAGACCTTCAAGCCCTGCCTGGGTGTAGCCCTGAGTGATGTGCTCTGGGCAGCCCTGCTTTAGCAGGGGAGTTGGACTGGATGATCTGGAAAGGTCCCTTCCAACTCTAGGCAACTCCAAGAAGGACATTTAGAATCATAGAACAGCTAAAGCAGGGTTGCTTTAGGATGATCTCGAGAGGTCTCTTCCAACTCTAGACAATTCCATGATTCCCTGATGTGTGCTATCAACACAAAAGCATGGAAAAGCACCAGCTCCTGGTTCTTCCTGGGCTCCTGCAGCCTTAAAAAAATCTCTTCTGCCCCACTTGGCAGTGACTCAGGAGGAAAACCAACCTGCTTCCCCCCCCGGTGACGCAGCAAAGCAGAGGAGAGGTGCTTCAGCGACAGGACAAAACCCTCCCTGTTAAGGGACTTGTGGATCATTAACTCTATAATTATTATTTACAATATTGAACAGCGGGGCAGATGGCAAACCATAATCCTCCCTTTTCCCATCCTCCCCGTGAGATCTTTTTCATCCTTGGGAGCGATTTCTCCCTTGCCCAACAGATGGGCAAAGCCCATATTTAGGTCAGGGAGCTCCCCAAGCTGTGCTGTGACTCCAGGACCCACTAACCCCTGCATCTCACCCCAAATTGGCTTTTCTGGTTGCTCTCGGGTACCAGTGGCCAAAATAAAAACCTCACAAGGGCCAGGAGGGGATGGCAGAGGGTCCAACTGCTCGGTATGGAATGGGCAGGGATGCTCTGGTGCTCCTCACACCTTCACAACCCAAGTTTTGCAGCTCTGGTACCCGATGCTGGAATGCCCAGCACCCCCCAGCATGGGCTCAGTTGGCATCCACCCACAGCAAAGACTTCTAATAGGAAAAGACCAACTTCTTCCTCACCATAAAACCCCCCAAAAAGGTGAAAAAGAGAGGTCATGACTGGCAAATCAGCATTTTGACACACAGCAAGGGACACACACTACCCCAATGTCATAGAATCAGTCAGGTTGGAAGGGACCCTTGGAATCATCCAGTCCAACCATCAGCCCCACTCTACAAGGTTCTCCCCTACACCAGATCCCTCAACATCACATCTCAACCACTCTGAAACACAGTCAGGGATGGGGACTCCACCACCTCCCTACTTCTGCTGGTCACACTTGTTCTTACATAAACCAGGATGCCACTGGGCTTCTTGGCCACCTGGGCACACTGCTGGCTCATGTTCAGCCCCTTGTCACCCAGCACCCTCAAGGAATGCTCAAGGTAGATGGCAATAAATAAAACCCCAGTAGTGTTGTCTTTTACTTGGTAAAAAAAAAAGAACCAAACCCCCAAAAAACCCTAAATTTGAGCTACAGAATGCAAAGGCAAACTTGCTGAGAGTGTTAAATGCAAAGGGAGGACAGTGGCACAGTGCAGAAGCATCTCTAATCAGTTAACATGAGAACGAGCAATTGATGCGTTTCCCAGAGCTGATAAAGAAACCCCCACACAAACCCAAACAGCCAAAAGCAGAGGAGAGTTATCTACACCGTGTGCCTCCTATTCCCCCATCCTCCTCATCCTCCTGCTAGCAAGCCTGGAGATGGACCCAGGGAAAGCACCCAGCCCGTGCCCCTGTTAAAAAGAGGGGCTCTGAAATGTGGAGGGAGCATCCCAGCACGTCCCAGAGCGCCAGCAGGAGATGCTGGATTTGAGCCAGCAAAGCTGGTGCCTCCCAGGTCCGGGGATATTTTCCTTCCCCCCCCTCCACCAGGAGGAAAAAAAAAAACCCCAACCTGAGCTGTCACGCTGATGGATGGGCTCCACGTCTCCCACCAGCACTAAAGCTGCTCTGTTTCCCTTTGCTGAATTTTATTCTCCTGCTCAAATGAACTCAGACGATGATTTGCATAAAATGTCACAGCAGCTGAGCAGAACTCAACTGCTTGGACAAGCAGCATCCCCAGCGTTCAGCCACTGGCTCGTTAGCAGCATTTCTAACGAAGGGGAGGAAGGGGGGGGTGGTGTTAAAAGGCTTCAGTTCATCTTTGCAACAGCTTCATCCCAATGACAGCAGAGGTAAAACTGGCACCAAGCAAGGGGGGCGGAGGGAGGGGTTCAGGTGAGCCCCCACCCCAAACATAACACCCCCCCCTCACACACACACAGACTTCTAGCCCAAAGACTTGAATTAAACACGATTTCCAGGACTAATCAATAAGTCTCACATGCAATTAAGAGCCAATTCATGCCCTCCCATCCTCTCCCCCTACTCTTCCTTCCGCAGCGGCTCAGCGGCGCTCGTTACTGCGGGCTTAATTAAGACCGACGGGTTCAACGTCAAGGTCTCGGGCGCACAGGCAGCCCCTGCTCTCGCTGCAGCAACGGGCTGAAAGGGAAAAGCCCTCTTGAAAAGTCATCATTAGATGCTGACAAAACCAGGCAGAGCCCCAGGTGCTTTCAGACAGGGCGAATAAACCACCAGGTTTTCATTTTGGGGGGGAAAAACGATCCCTTTCGGGCTAAACAAAATTAAACCTTCTCTGCTAAGGTCAACAAGACTTCACCTGCAGGGAGGAGATGCTGCCCCTCCACTCTGCTCTCGTGAGATCCCACCCGGAGCACTGCGTCCAGCTCTGGAGTCCTCAGCACCAGAAGGACACAGACCTGTTGGAATGAGTCCAGAGGAGGCCACAGAGGTGATATGAGAGCTGGAGCCCCTCTCCTATGAGGCCAGGCTGAGAGAGTTGAGGGGGTTCAGCCTGAAGAAGGGAAGGCTCCAGGGAGACCTTAGAACCACTTCCAGTCCCTAACAGGGCTCCAGTAAAGCTGGGGAGGGACTCTTGATCGGGGAGGGGAGCCACAGGATGAGAGGAAATGGTTTTAAACTGAAAGAGGGGAGATGGAGATGAGATCTAGGGAAGAACTTCTTTGGTGTGAGGGTGGTAAGACCCTGGCCCAGGTTGCCCAGAGAAGCTGTGGCTGCCCCATCCCTGGAGGGGTTCAAGACCAGGTTGGAGGGGGCATGGAGCAAGCTGGTCTGGTGGGAGGTGCCTTGGTCCACGGCAGGGGGTTGGAAATTGATGATCTTTAAGGTCCCTTCCAACTCCAACCATTCCATGATTCTATGAATCTATGAAAGCACAGTGCAAATGCAGTGTCCTTTGTCCTCGAGTTCTAAAGTCATTGAGAAGGGGAGCAAAGAGCTTATTTTTTGGTGACTAAGAATGAGAATAAATGGCTACTTGGGGCAACCTGGTCTGGTGGGAGGTGTCCCTGCCCGTGGCAGGGGGGCTGGAATGAGATGGTCTTTAAAGTCCCTTCCAACAAACTACCTCACAGCAGCCCAAGATGTTACAGAGAGAGAGTTGTGCCTGTTTAATTGGAGATGGTAACACTTAGGGTCTCACTGACTGTCTCCTTCCGCAGCAGTGCCTTTCCAGCCTCCCATCAGGTTGAGCAAAGGAGTCCTTCAGCTCTGGGTTGTTCTGAAGGAGGAGAGATGACAGAATGATAGGTTGGAAGGGATCTCTGGAGACCATCTAGTCCAACCCCCTGCTAGAACAGGTCTACCCACAGCAGGCTGCACAAGAAAGCAGCCTGGCAGGGTTTCAATGTCTCCAGAGATGGAGACTCCACCACCTCTCTGGGCAGCCTCTTCCATGTCCAGTGGGACAAGCAAGGTCATAACTAGAAGCCCGATGAAATCATGGGGTACAAGGAAGAGCTTCCCCACTCTGGATGTCTAAGCCTGGATTTAACACACACCTTCCACTGGAAAACCAACCACAAACCCTGGCAAAGCCCCTCCAAAACTTAATGTTCACCAGCATTAGAGGTGCACCAAGATACACTAGCCACTGGTCTGCTGGGTGGGAGACATTTCTCCAGGTCCTGTCCCATCTCATGTATCACCATCCCAATGACAGCAAGCACCAAATTTCTGTCAGGCCTGTCTCAGCTCTACAAGACGTTCACCAGTTGCTCTACAAGACACTTACCAGCACCCTCCAGTCTCTGCCAGGCTGCCAGAAAGAGGGATGCTCCACAAACCCTCATAAATCACTGCTAAGTCCCTGAGGAACCCCAAAAAACTTTGGTGCTAAAGCCTACCCAGAAAATCACGTGCTTGACTTGAAGCTCCTCCTGGAAGAGCTGCAGGCACCAGGCCAGCAGCACCTTGGAGCAGGGGGCTCAGCACCCATGGGATGCTCACAGCCACCATCCACCCAACCCAGCTCCTTCAATGCTCGTTACCTCTTCAAGTCGTTGATTAAGAAATTCCAAACATTGCTCAGGATCAAGGAAAAAAAAACCCTTGATCCTGTGTCTAAGGGAAGTCAGGATGAGACCTTGCCTACTGTGCTCTTAACTCAGCCACGTGGGGCCAGGTTTTTTTATTCCAGTAATCATAGAATCATAGAATCATTCAGGTTGGAAGAGACCCCTGGGATCATCCAGTCCAACCATCAGCCCCACTCTACAAGTTCTCCCCTACACTAGATCCCTCAACACCACATCTAATCTGCTCTTAAACACAGTCAGGGAGGGTGACTCCACCACCTCCCTGGGCAGCTGATTCCACTGACTGACCACTCCCTCTGTGAAAAACTTTTTCCTCATGGCCAGCCTAACCCTACCCTGCTGCAGCTTGCAGCCATTCCCTCTTGTTCTGTCACTCATTGCCCGTGAGAAGAGACCAGCACCAACCTCTCTACAATGCCCTTTCAAGCAGTTGTAGAGAGTGATGAGGTCTCCCCTCAGCCTCCTCTTCCTCAAACTCAACACTCCCAGCTCCCTCAATGGTTCCTCATAAGCCTTGTTCTCCAGGCCTCTCACCAGCTTTGTTGCCCTCCTCTGTACTCGCTCCAGCACCTCGATATCTCTCTTGTGCTGAGGTGCCCAGAACTGGACACAA